>WEIV01006712.1:177043-216515 GCA_013390005.1 Calyptomena viridis
AAGAAAAACTGAGAAGCTGCGAGTTTCATTTCTTTATCTGGTACTGGACTTTGATAACAAGAAGCAATTACTACGGGCATTTTTACAAGAACATAATATTTCCCCTTTGCACATATGATAATTTTCTCAGATGCCTGTAATAATTTTCTAGAAATTGCCTGAATTGCATGTCCTGAGCATAAAACCAGTTTAGGATTGATCCCTCCACAACAAAATCAAGGATTTTCCTTTCTCATGTATTGAACTACAATTGAAATATGGAAAATTTGTTTTGCAAATTAAGATACTTTTTTTTTTCTACATAATTTAACTTTTTTTTTTTTTTTTACTATTTTTGTCTTTATAAACCTTTTAGTGTTATATAAATAAGATAGAATTGTTTAACATTGCAGACTCTGGAAAGTATAAGTAAAAATGTAACAAAGAGATCTCTCTAAAATATTTCACAAGGAGTCAAAATAGAATTGTTGCTTAGAGTTAAGCTTGCCTTAGTGTACAGACTATGAAGTAAAGCTGTTGCAGAAAAAAGAAAACTCTGCAGTTAAGACTGGCCCAAACATACATGAAACAAAATCAGGGCAAACTTGGCCTAGAAACCATGGAAGAAAATTGTAATAAATTTTATTACTAACTGCTTCAGCAAGGTGATTTCAGAGTTGTTTTTTAATATTGTTGAAATCTTTAGTCCATATCCACGCACTTGGCAAAAAGCCTGGGAAATAGTCTAGTTTTTAGCTATCAGTCTGTTTAAGAGGAGCAAAGTGTGGGTGGGTTTGTGGCAGGGGTCAAGGAGCGCTCCAGTGTGAGAGAGCAGACCTCTGCTGATGGGCCCTTGGAATTGCACATCTCTGCAGACCAGCGCCTGTACCTTGGGGACACTAGGCCTGGGCAGCATGGAAGCTGCAGCATGGGGTGAAAGATGCCAAAAAAGCAGGGTTGTGATCAGTATTTGCAGAGGAAGCACAGTGGTGGTGGTGCTCGTGGCTGCGTGCTGGCACTGCCGGTTGGACTGGCCAGTGCCAGAAAGGGCCTGGACAACAGAGGCTTTGTATAGTCAGCACCAAAATACAGATCAAGCTTTGCTATATTTTCGTTCTAACTACAAGTGCTTTGGGTTCCTGATCCATAAAAGACTCGGGACTGTCTCATTTTGAAAACTTCCTTCCCTGGAGATAGTCAAAAGCTGTCTGGACACAATTCTGAGTAACATCCTCCAGGGGACCCTACTTGAGCAGGGAGGTTGGACTAGAAGGCCTCCAATGGTCCCTTCCAATCCTACCCAATTTCTGATTCTGTGATTTTATGCAGGATGCCACTTACTCTTTCCTTGGAATGCTTATACACTTCAGGTTAACAGCATGCATCATTACTGGGCCTTGGGCACTGACTATTCCTTGTGCAGAGACATTGAAGAGTTATCTTAAATGGATCAATCAAGCCCTGCAGTGTCTGGTGCATGCGGGGCAATGCCTTGGTTAAACTTCCCAGTGTGTGATATGGCACTGCTGCAGCCAGGACAAGTGAAATCAGACCCACCTCCATCTCACAGGATCAGCATCTCACCCAAGACACGCAGCTTGAGTGCTTCTCAGGGTACAAAGCTTTTACTCAAAATTATAAAGAGTACATAATGACAAAGGGTTTTTTCATTGCTGTTTTAGACAAGTGATGGAGCAACAGCAACAGCGCCAGGAATCTCTGGAAAGAAGAACCTCTACCACAGGCATGTATCAAATCAAGCAGATACAGTCTCTCCTTGATTGTCTCCTCTTGCTGTTGTTGGGATTTGTGGGGTGCTATGCAAGAACTAAACTGCTAAAAGTGGTTATAGTTATGAATAGATTTTAAAGCATTTTCAACTAGAGACTTACATGCATTTGGGCATGGTTGTATTGTTTTGCAGAGGCTCAGGTCTGGGGCATGCAGCTGGAGCTAGGCAGGTTTTGCACTTGGCAGAACTTGTACAGCTAAGTGGCATTTTAGGTGTACCAAGGGGAGTTGGCCATGCTTCTTTCACACCCATGAGGAGAGCAGGTAGCACAGCCACTGCAAGCGTGATTCCTTGTTTCCAGGGGATATCAGCACAAAGGGATTGAAGTGCTGGGTGTGCTCAGGCACTCCACGTCACTCTGCAGCACAAAGTAAACTCCAGCACAAAGGAAAATACAGCTCTAGATGCTCTTCAGTGGGGATTTTGTGATCATGAAGTGAGGAGTCCTCTGTGAGCTTAATGGAAAAAATATATATATTTAATGAGTTTACAAATATCCTCTATAGCATATTAAGTTGCACTAAGCTGAAAGAAAAGATGACAGGAATAGTTTATAACTACAAAGTATGGCTTTCCCTCTCTGAAAGGAGGCAGATGGCCATCTTGTGTTTGGGCTTTGGTTTTGGGCAAGTTTTTTCAGTTAATCTGGTCACACAAGTGAAATGTTTTTCCTCAGCTGTTAAAATTTTTTTTAGTTTTTGACTTGAAACCAGCTCAGACATACACGCATACCTTCAGTGACAGAAATAGTTGGACTCCTCTTTCAGCAGAAGTTAGTGTGCTATTCTGCATAAGGAACTTAGCCAAAATCCTGCCTAGGCATACACAAGGAGCAGCATGTGGCTTTTAGAGGTTGCTGGCTGTCCCCTCTCTGGCTACAAGGTGGCTGCCTCTGTGTTCACCATATCCCTTGCAGCTGTCCCTGGTGCAAAGGTGATGCTCGTGATCCTGACTCAGATTCACGTGGGGCTTGGAGGAGCCTCACTGGCACCAGAGCATGCAGCCCATCCCGTGCTGCCAGGGTTCTGCTCCACACACTCCTCCAGCTCTGCTGAGGGCTGGAAATCCCCAAGCTGGTGCCTGCACCATCTCCTCTTTGCTTTGTTTGAGTTTCTGTTTGCGTTTACTTCACGGTTCCCTTTTCTCCGTTCCACTTTGCCTTGGTTTCATTCCTTGCTGCATACCCACCTTATTCTTTTCATTTGTCTTTTCTGTTCTTTTAGTTTCCACCCTTCAACTAAGCCTGTGCTCTCCTCTCTCTCAGCCCCATTCTCCACCTCCCACCTCCAGTAACTGTGGTGCTCCTGCCTCTGGTGTTGTGCTTCCCCCACTACCTCATGCCGGCGCTGTCTCTTCAGCACCCGTTGTCCCTGAGCCCGCTAGTCAATCCCATTTCATATCCCAGGAGAGAGACAGAGAGCCCCTGCAGTTCCTGCACAGGCACTCAGCCTCTGAGCTGCCAACAGCCCCAGGTTCCTCCCTTCCATCCTGCCCAAACAGCAGGACTGTAATGCCAGGCATCAGGCGAACCTCACTGTCTCCACCGCCTTTCCATCCATCCCATTTTCCCTTTGCCTCTTACCAGCTTCTCAGGGGCTCTTCTCATTCATGCTCTCCTCGTTCTTCTGCTCCCTCTGCCACAAATGCACCACCTCTGCAGCGGGGTGACATCCTGCAGCCACGTGGTCCCACCATCCTACCCGCGATTCCTGTCCCACCTGACAGGGTCAAGGGACACACAGATAAAGCAGGCCCAGAGACCTCAGCAAATGTACCCCTGAATGGCCATCCTGAAGAACAAATGGCTTTAGGCCCCTCTGGGACCCAGGTGAAAAGCATGGATGGGTCCTTCTTTCCACATCTAGGAGCTATGCCCTACTCCCCGCTGCCCACCATTGCCAGCTCCCCCAGCTCCTCTGGCCAGGCTCCCTCCCCATCCTCCCATCCATCATCTTGTCCTCCACAGCAGTGCTGTCAGCCCATGTCACAGTGTCTTCCATTGCCTCCCCCTCACGCTGCTGTGTCTGAGGTGGCTATGCCCAGGAGGACCCCTCCTTGCATGACATCATCAGCCATTGCCCACTTGAGTAAGTACAGATTTTGAGTGAGTTGTGATATGTGTAAAGCCTTAGCTGTCAGCTGCTTAAAAAGCCCCATTGGCACTGCCTCTGACCACTAGAAAAAGGGCTGAGAGACCCAAAGCTACTCCTGCTGTATGTGATTTCTGAAACTGAGGTGGAAAAGTATCAAAATCACTCAGGACTGGTCCATGAACCTATTTTCAGCTGGTCCAAACAAGCAGATGGGCTCTTCTGAAACTGGAGGCCAGGTCTGTGGTAGACTTCTTGTCTGTGTAGGAATATTGGTAGAGGTTGTGACATTTACATTTTTTCTTATGTGGTATTTCTGTTACCAGCAAAAGATAGAACATGGTTTTTGTTTAAGTTACCCAGAATCACCTGTGCTTGTGCAATTTATTTAATTCTAGAAACTCTCTTCCTGGTATAAACTGCACTCATAGTTGTGGGCATGTCACTGTAACTATTCCAGCAAACCTTTCTCATTAAAGGCAAATCAAGAGCTTGGGTCTGGCCACTTTGCATGTGGTCTTGATTTCCAGTGCCTATCTAAAGCCTAGGGAGTTAGAACAAATAATGCAAATAATGCCTATTTGTAATTCAGAGCATACATTTTGTGACTTGGATCTATTCATGTTTATAACCACATATAATGCTAAAGTGATGTGCCTAGAAGAGGAATAAAACTAGCATTTCCTTTCACTTTCTGCTAAAAATATTACTGTAACCACTGGAGGCTCAGTCCTTCAGCTGATACAGGTTGAAATCCACTTCATTCAATAAAATTATTTTTAACTCACACCAGTCCATTACTTTGACTCAGTTCAATTTTTGCCTGAGGCTGGCCTCTAATTAGGTGGGTGTAGTTTTGCAATTACAATTAACTATACCCTCAATGAATCACTAGCTTTTATGTTCATGAACGAAAGAGGGCTTGAAATGTTTAAAGTATTTCTAATAGCAGCTATGGTTCATTTCAAGAATGGAATTGGGAGTGTGAAATAATGGCAGAAGTAACCACAGAAATAAGGCAGTATTGTAAAAAAACCTAGCTAAGAAGGAAAACAGGCTGTTAATGTTAAATACAGTTTGCAAATGTTTCTCTGTCAAAACCCGCCTTTCTTTCAAAATAACACTTACCGAGCAACTGAACCTGTGATGTTGTACCAGGAGCAGCCTGTTCTGACAGAGCGTACACAGGGAAATACCCCTGGGGAGGTGTGTTTGTTCAACAGGCCTGTTACAGACAGGTAAAACACTGCAAAGGAGTTACCACTAGCAGCTCCTCCAACAGGCTGGTGCTGTGAGGAGCTTTGCTGAACTCCGAGGTGCTTGGAGTTGGAGTCTCCCCTGGTTATTTTACAAAACTGGCTGAGGTCACATACCTTCTGTTCAACATAAAGGAGTATGTGTTGCTGTAATCCATGATTCTTGTGAAAAGCTGACATTAACCAAAGTCCATGGCTTTTGCTGGTTCAGTGTATTATCTCCATGTAGAAAGCTATGGCAGAAGCAGAAGAATATGCCACTTAACGAATTGGGAAGCATTGTCCATGTTTTGACACAGAATGAAACACTAGCCCAGCCAGGGAGAAGAGGAGGGAGAGGGCTAGTTTGTCAGCAACAGGGTCTTGCAGGAGGACACAACTAGCAGACTGACTATTGATACAAACACTGTTTCCCATTCTTCCGTGTGCATGGTGCTTCCTTGCATTGATCACTTGTCCTGCAGTCAGGTCATGGCCTTGGAAGTGGGAACATGACCTTGTCTATGGGTCAGATTGTGCTTCTAATTCCTGTTCTCTGCATTTCAGGCCCAACACTTCCACCTGGCCACCCCAGTGGTGCTGCTGTGATCCCTGCTTCATCGGGGGGGCCCCCACCTCCGCCACCCCCCCCAGTCCCTCCGCCACCCATGGGAGCCGCACCCCCCCCACCGCCCCCACTGCCAGCCGGCGCCGGCCAAGGGGCTGGCACTGAGGATGGGTCAGTGTCAGGGCTCGCAGCAGCTCTGGCTGGTGCCAAACTAAGGAGAGTTCAGCGGGTAAGGAGCTGGCACTGGGACTCCCTGATGGGCACTTCTCTGCTGCGGGAAAGCTTGGCACATCTTGATGTAATGGTCTGCAATTCCAGCGTGAAAACATGGTGAAACACGCTTCAGCTGACCATTGGGTGAACTTTTAAATGTGAGTTTGCAGTGCAAATAAAGCTGAGCAGGAATTGTTTGGTAGAGTTTACGCTCTCCAGAAAATGTTCATTAGCAAATGGCTGCAAGTTCTCGTATTGCCAGGTTTTCGTTACTTGGTAAAGTCCACCATTGTACTATCTGTTAGTCTTTTCATTTGTAAGTGGTTAAAACTACACTATGATTACAAAAAACAGTATAGACTGTTGAGCCCTCATGCAATAGGTGTCCACTTAGGTAAGGGTTGCTTAACCATGCATAAACATAATCATGAACAAACAACACTGTTTTTTTCATCATTTGCCCATGTATTTGCCTCACCCAGACTTTCTTGGTTTTAATAAGGCTCATGTGGGTCTTCTTCCCAAGACAGAACACATCCTGTCTCTGGTTTTGGACTATGATTGTGATCGCTGTTCCTAACACTCAGGAAAACTAATCATTAAGGGTGTAGTTGTAAAGGAAGCCTTTCATTAACTCCAATGTTGATTTCTATCTTAAGCCAGAAGATGGTTCAGGAGGATCCAGCCCCAGTGGGGTCTCTAAGAGCGATGCCAATCGAACAAGTAGCGGAGGAGGCGGAGGAGGACTAATGGAAGAAATGAATAAATTACTGGCAAAAAGGTTTGTACTTACACTTCAAGTAAGCCCTGTGAGATCTGCAGCAAATTGTGGAACAAGGTGCTGTCATTTTGGGTTAGCAGTAGGTCACTTTGGTGCTTCTTTGGAATTTGACAGGTCCTGCATAGATGTTAGACACGAGTATTACCTGGCCTTTCATATGAACGGTGTTGCCGTGATGATACCTGGCAGGGTGTAGCTGCTGTAGCAGATCCTACAGCGTGGTAGCATTCAGAGATGGTGATAAATATGTCTTCTGGGCTTTTGCCATTTTACTAGATCTATTTCAAAGTTACTGGTTTTAGTAAGAGTACACTATGAAAGGAACTTATCTAAGTCATTCTTTATGCAGCACATTCAGGATGTTGAGCCCAAGAATATAAACATTGTTGAAATAAAAGGACAACACCTTGGCAGGTAAACTATTATTGATTTTCAATGTGTTTCAGAGAGACTAGCCAAGTTATTCTCACTAAAGTGAGCTGTGACATATCAAGCTACCAGCTGTTAAAAGGCACCCTTTTTCCAGTTCTTTTTTTCTATTTTTCCCCAATTCCATCAATAATGTTCTGTCAGACTCCTGAGTTCTTAGTGTTAGGTGCTTTATTTTTAGATCTGAATTTTTTTAACTTATGAGTAGCGAAAGGAAAGGATGAATAAAATAATGACGGGTAGGTACAGTTGTAGAGTGTGCAGAGATGAAGTTTTTAAATAATGTTGCCTAGGATAAAGACATTTCCCAGCTCAGAGGATCTGATTCCAACTTGGCTCTTTGTCTTGTTCGTTTCAGAATGAATTCTGAACATGGACTGTGGATGTAATCCTTTGCAAAGTATTATATAAATACACAACACTCTAAAAAGTTCCCAGCAGTATAAAAGAACAAATAGATAATTTTTTTCTTTTCAGAATTAAAATAGCTTGACAACTTTTAATAGTTTACTGGTTCTTGGGCTGCTCCACATGAAGAGTCACCTTACTGAAATGGAAGTTGTCTGTAAGTGAAGTAAGGTTTGGTGACTAGATACTGGGGCAACTAACCCTGTTCAAGCAAGCTGAATGGAGTTCTCGTATGTTTGGGTATAGAAATTGTACACACTTCTGTGGTTTTAGTGTAAAGTGTACTCCAGTGTGGCTTTCGGCAGTGGGATCTCGTGTCTCCAAGTATTCAGGGTCGAATTCCCCTGATATCTTAACAAAAGCACTCACACTGCCATGAGCACTCTGATGCCTCTACTCTGAAAATAACTGAGCTGCAAATACTTTCCCAGGGAGTTGACAGCAACAGAATTGTCCCCTAAATTTTGCTTCACAAAGCCATGGAAGTAATTGGAAATATGCAAGTGTCAGTCAAGGGTGCAATCTGGGCACATGCTGTTAAGCTGATACTGGGAGGACTTCTTTTGGCTGCAAACCCCTTTTTATGTGTGATGACATAGAGAAAGGAAGAACCTGGCACTGTATTTCAGATTGTTCTTACCTGCCTTACTTATCTACTTCTAGTAGGAGGTAAAAGAAAAGGTATTTTAAACTGAGCATGTTCAATACAGAAATCACAGGGTAATGAGCAGGAGATCTCAAGGGCCCTTTTCTGAGCAGTAAACCCCATGCTCTGAAACAGGGAATGTGTTTAATGCTCGGTAAGTAACTGAGGAAAATGCTTCTGAGAGCTCAGGTGCTATAAAATACCACTCTTTAGATTTAGTGAGCCCCCTGAGAGCAGCCCTTTGCCTCAGGACTGAAGTGCAAACGGAATAATGAACTCAGAAACCCCTGTCATTTCCAGCCCAGTTAAGTTTGTTGCAGGACATAAATCTAACACTGGTCCTTCACCCTGGCAAATATTTCTCTCACTTAGATTTGTAATAATTATAACTTCTTTTTGTTAGAAGAATCAAATAAATATTAGGGAAAGACTAAAAATATTATTACCAATCTAATAAAATTATTAATGCAGTTGAATATCTGAAAATTATTCCCACAGAGCACTGTGTCCTACAGACACATACTCCTCTTTGGGGTTTTTTTGGTCTGATTTTCATCAAATCCTCCAAGTTTTGTATCTAGGGAGGCTTTTCTCAGAACACTTTCTTATTGCCACTTGGGATTTTTTTTTCTGTCAAATGAATTTGTTCACTCCAGAAGCAAGACTAAATGAAAACCCTGTCATATTGGTGTTTTAAAAAACATCTGCTAAGGGTAATGTTCACAGGTGGATAAGGGTAAAGTTCAGCACAACCAAAAGCCATGTGGAGACTTGGGCTGCAGTTCCTCTAATAATCTGAAATGGGAAATTGGATGTCTAGAGCATCAGCACCTGGCACTCTGGAGTACTGTTTATATCCTAAATAGGGCTTGAAAATCAAGAATTTGGTTTGCTCTTCATCAGCCAGTGTGGCTAACACCCAAGAAGTTTTACCATGCGTTTTTCAAAGATAAACAACCAACATCTTTGTTTACTTTCATATCCAGTTTCCCCAGTGGATGGATTGCAGCTCTCTGCCACTTACTTCTCAGAGAGTTTTGCTCCTCCTTGGGAAGCAGAAATGAGTACGAGTCTCAGATCCTCACTCAGCTTCTTTAGGCACCACCAACACTGCCAGTTCTGGAACTACAAGGCTCAGGAGCTCTGCTGCCTTTGAGTTGGATTTGAGAAAACAGTCTCCTGTCATTCAACAAAGGCATTTGAAAACCTAGGCGGGTGGGCTTGTTTCCTGACTCCTGATCTCTAGCCAGAACTTTCCCACCCTAGAGTGAAGCAGAGGTCTTGGCTGAGCAGAAATGGTGCCCAATGTCCCAGAGAGAATGGACCTGGGTTGGAAGGCATTTTTGACAGTCATGTGGAAGCACTGCCACGCCCTTTCTCTGGGTGGAAGCAGGGATGTGGGATATAGGACAGGTGACAAACTGGTGTTGGAGGTGGCTGAGAACTCTGTCATCACTGCAATACCCACCTGAGTCAGCTGGTGGGAGGGCTGGGGGGTGGTTGGTCCTCAGAAACTCCAGTGAGCGTTTCAGTTGTTCCTCCTATGTAGGACTCAGGAGCCACAACTTCCTTAGCCCTGGGGAGAAGCCATCCCTTTCTCACCCAGTGTCATACCCAGCTGCACTTCCTCTTCTTCAACACATTTCCTTATGCTCTGCACCCTGTGTTCCTCTGTTAAACACTGCCTCATAATATTGCCCTTTTCCCTGAGTTTTATTGCTGGGATCTGGATTCCTTGCATTCACCCCAGTCCTACACAACCAAACACATCCAGCCATTCCCTAGGATGAACTAAATAAATAGTAACTCCCACCAAAGCCTGAATCAGTCTTCCCACATGGATATGTTTCTAGAGGTTTGACTGTGTGTCCTCTCATGTTCCTTTGCAAAGGAGGAAAGCAGCGTCGCAGTCAGACAAGCCAGCTGACAAAAAGGAAGAGGAAAGCCAAAACGTAAGTGAAAGACTCCTCACTGTTGTGCTCTTGAAAATTCCTTGTAAGCCAAAGCCCTGTGCTCATTCACTGTGTGTGACAGGCAATAACAGGCAGTGCTGATCCAGGAATAGATGTGCATATTCAATCAAAAGCTGAATGAAACTGTTTCCACCTTTCCTGGGAACGGCACCCTAAAAATAGGAATTGTCACTTTATTCATAGGTGAGGTATTGGCCGAACCAGGCACTTTCTCATGGTCTGATCCACGTGTTGTAAAGGGTGGTAGATTCTTGTATTGAACCTTCTGTCAAGTCAACTTGAGACCAAGTTCATGTTTCTTATTTTACATTTGAGGCTTCAGCTGAAGTGGATCCTTAACCATGTGATGTAACTTTGGATTGCCAACCTCCATGCAGAGATAATCAGATCACTTCAGACCTGAGTGCACAAAGAACGTCTGGGGGGATGAAAGGGAAACAGTGTATTAACCATTAGACCATTCAATAGTCAAAATACTTGTTCATGATACTAAAATGAGAGAGAATTTGGACAACTTCAAGGAACTTTAATTAATTTCTATTTTAACTATTCTGTCAGTATATTGTCCACAAAAGCAATTATACAGGAGGTTTTATTTGATGCAGTCTGTAGACTGAACTTGATGCAGCTTTTGAGTTCAACATGCAGATGAAAACACTTTTTTACCTGTGGAACTGGTAAAACATGGAAGATCTTTCCTGTTTCAAGAGAGAGCAGGATTTGCAGTGTGTCCCTTCCCATGTGGTGCTTTTCTGAGCTGCACTCATTCAGCATTCCTTTTGCTAGCCAGTACCCCTGTGAAGGCTTTCTGCCATGGCTGCAAGTTCATAAAGCATCCTCTGTGCCTCATATTGCCTATATAAAAATGTTCCCTCCAAAGACAAAGTAAGAGCTGCTCAGCAGGAAATCCATTCAGAAAACGTAGGTCTCGCCCCAGGCTGAAAGGTCTGTAGCAAGAGCAGGAATAAGCACTTTGCACTGTTTAGGGAGAAAAGCAGCTATTTTTTGCATGTTCTTTGAGGGATGCTTCAAGCATGGAATTTGCCTGTTGAACCCGCTATGCAACCATTGCTGTTAATCTTGCCTCAAAGCTGGTTTTGAACCATACACTTGGAGATGAAAGGCACCATTTGGCCTTCACTATTCAGCCTCTGCTGTTTTTCTGTCCCTTCCTCCCTCTCCTTGAAGCTTTAGATTAGTTTATATCCCAAATCTTTTGATGCTTTGGTGCTTTTTGATAGCACCAAACTGTTTAGAAAGTTGTTCTAGACGGCATCTGTTTAATTTGTACCTTGAGTACATTTTGTGGTCAGGGTATCTTCTGTTGAACTGGGTGCAATTCCATTTTACAATGTATAGTTAATGCTTTGCCTGAGCATATTTTGAGACCTGCTAAATAATATTGTCATGTCAAATATATGGATGAATGGTTTATGATGTCACACATAAATCCAAGATAAGAGTCCAAACCTTTGATAAGTGTTTAATCTACTTAAGAGGAGTACTGATTGATTTAGTTACATTCTGCTAGTACCTGGACTCCTCTCACTGATACCAGTGACTGTCCTGGGCTGAAGGGCTGGGATCTGAGCTCTTGCTCCTTCAGATGGGTTAGTTCCCACATCTCAGAGAGTTTCCAAATTTGGGAAACAGATTGTTTGTATTAGGCAACAGCAGACAGCACTTTAGAGTGATTTCAGCCTGGTTTGGTATACAGAGATCAGTGACTGAGTGTAATCATGAAAAGGTTTAGCATATTAGCTAAAACAAAAAGGATGTATTTTGCCATTATAAAGGGAGAGAAAAGTTAAAATTTAAATGGCCTTGAGCCCATATCTTGACAGCAGTGCCTGTTGCACATGGTTGTGGCAAACGTGCTTTTGTACCTTGTGCTGCAGCTGGTCTCCAGAGTAGAAGAGGACTCTGCACATCATCTCCAAAATTCAGTAATGTCCTGTTTTTCTCTTTGTAGGATGATGCTAGCACCTCTCCTTCAACCAGTACACGAGGCTCTGCCCAGCAGCAGCAAAATTCATCAGGTATTAAGTCAAACTACTAGTACTGTAGTGGTCTCCTTAATTTAGTCTTCTCCACCACCTCTAGACTCTGGATTCATTGTCCTGCTTCTGAGTGCAGCAGCAGTAGCTAACAGAAAAATTCTCAAATACTTACTGTTTTAAAAACTACTCAGCAAAAAATTACCATTTTCTATGCTTTACAGCCAAGAAAATTGCTATACAGGTAGTTTAGTTAATGGGGTCCAGTCACGTAGCTGAGGATCTGTGTTATCAACATCATGCACCTGAATCTTCTAAGAGAAAAAAGCTGTATTTTACCTTTTGTAGTGTAGATGTCCTGATTTGTACCGTTGGGGTTTGGATCTCAAACTGTAATCCTTCCTTAACCGAGTAGCTTGTTGCAGTAAGGCTGATCCTGAGAGTTACTAAATGAAATTAAGGAGCCCCAAAATATGTTTTTTCTACAATGAGTTGAAATAACTGTATCTGAGTAGATGAGCTGCAAGTAGTCACATTCATCCTTGTGTCAGTCTTGGCTTTCACACGTGCTGAAAGAAATCTCTCCCAAGGGAATGAGTATTTAACCATTCCAGCTTCCTTTTGGAACAAAGCCATGACTTGTGTGCTTTGCAAGGAAAGGAGAAGCAGCCAGGAGAAAGGTGCACATAAATGAGGAACAAGATCTAGAGATTTCCTGGAAGTGCCTGTAATTCTTTTAAAGGGCTTTTTAGGACCTCACCTGGAGGAGCAAATCCTTTTATATAAAGTTATATGTTACTCAAGCCTCTGAAATAATTCATTTCATTTTAGAAGGAGATTAGAACCATAGTAAGTGCTTTCAGTAACAAGGGTTATGTAGTGCAGCTCTGGGGAATGAGTGAGTTAGAAATGTAGTCAACATTGAATAAATTCTCTGTTGAGATTTGCATCCTGGGGTCTCAGCCCTTTTTTTAGATACACCCACATTTTTTGTCAACTATGCAGACAAAAAAAACAAGACTTTTTAACTTAAAATATAAGTAAGTATTGCACTGAATAGAATAAGCCTTGAAGCAGTTAGCCTGTATTTCCTAATAGAAGTGATTTATGCTCTTCCTCCTCCTGTTCCAGTTCTGTGTCTTTTTAGTACTGTTTAACTATCCGGTCCCTAATTAAAGGGATCACTAAGCAGATTTTTGCCAATGCTTTCCCTATAATGTAGGCAACTGCATTCATTCAGCAGTCTCACTTTCCTGATTCTTTCTAAGTCACTTATCCTCAGTGAATGAAAGCTACCATGTAAAACAATCAACTTCAGGATATTTTTATCATTAGAGCAAAATAATAAACTAACTTTTCATGTTTGTTTTTCAGACTCTGGGAAGAAGCCATGGGAAAGGAGCAATTCTGTTGAAAAGCCTGTATCTTCATTACTTTCTAGGTGAGCTGCACAGGGTGCCCCCGGGGCTGGCCAGCAGTCGGGATGGTCATGCTGTTCCTGTGGCATGTGCACAACTCATGTCTCGTTTCATTCCATTGCTGTAGAAATCCATCAATGGTGAAGAGCTGTGAAGCTAAGAGCCCCACACAATCCCACGTGTCTTCTAGGTACTGGCTAACAGCCTGACTTCTTAACTGTCTTGGCTTGTCCTTTGGCTAATCCCATCATTCAGCACTAATGTTCATCTTCCCTCATGTCTTTTACTCATTCTCTCACAATTTGCTTTGTTTGTTGCTGCATAAAGTGTGAAAGTGGAGTGTGTCCTGTCAAAGGCTTGTTGCATGGAAACAGCCTCCTGCTTGCTTGGGCAGGGGCATCACAGATGTTAATCACACTTAAACCATCAGTGGGTGTGAATCAGAGACACGGAGCACCGTGCCATGTGGAAGGCAGGCTTTGGAGCAACTTCTTACACCAGGTTAAGAATGAGCCTGCCAATAGGTGAAGCTTTCATTGCCCAACATCTGCAGAAATTCTGCAACTGGGATAAGGAAAGTTATTCTTCCATCGATGCAACTGCAGCGGGTGCATGAGAAAGGAGAGTAAAGTTTGGAGCAGTAAATCAATAAAATCAAGCTGTAAAAAGGCACAGCCACAGATAGAACATTCAGATATATGGGGTACAAAAACTAGCAAGTGTCAAAAGCCAAGAAACCTAAAGTATGACTCCAGGAGTCCCATCAGTCAGAAGAGCCAAGCTGGAGGATCAGTGACCATGTTTTTAGTCATGGAGATTAAGTTTGATGTTGGACAGCTAAAGAGAGGCTTGCTTTCATTGCTGGCTGAGGACCCCCCAAGTGTTACTGCACACTGAGATGGATGGATAAGCTCAATAAGGAGGTGGAACACAATTATACATTACATATGCTTAGTATTTGCTGCAAAGAGATGTCCCTTGTTTTACATTGTTAGACATATGACGTTGCTGATAGTCTGGTTAAAGTTGCCAATGGCAACTATCTGCACATAC
This sequence comes from Calyptomena viridis, assembly GCA_013390005.1. Taxonomy (NCBI): domain Eukaryota; kingdom Metazoa; phylum Chordata; class Aves; order Passeriformes; family Eurylaimidae; genus Calyptomena; species Calyptomena viridis. The sequence continues at coordinate 191,626 of WEIV01006712.1, forward strand.
TTGCTACTGTGTTAAAAGTGCTGTAACATGCCCTGCCCAAACATTCAGAGGGATGCATCAGTGTTACTACAGCAAAATATAGTTTTGCCAGCCCTCCTAAAACCAATGGAACATGTTGGTTCTAGGAAATACATGTTTCAAATAGATATAGAAAGGCTATTCTTTCTCCTTGCAAATAGGAATGAAATGTGGGCTATTAAAAGCAGCCATTACATTTCACTAGCTGTCTTCTATAATGCCATTCCATCCTGGAAGGAGGACTTTGGTTGGAAAAAATGCTTTCCTAATTTAGCACATGGAGTAGTACTAAGTAGTAGAAGTGCTTGATTGAAAAGACTTCTGTGGGGGAAGCAGGGGAGGTTTCTAAAGCTCTCAGTGGTGATCTGTTTCTGTTCCTGATCAGTTTGATGGCAGTTGTGTCTGCCTTAACTCCCAGCTTAGCTGTGAGATGGTAGGACACATGTCAAGATTTCCTAAGAAAGGGTTGAAAGACCAGGAAATCCTTAGGAGCCAGTTGCAGCCCCACCAGCCCCCAGTTTGGGCTCAAAGATGATATGGAAGTTATTTTAAGCCTTTGTACAGCATGGTTAGTTTTTTAAATGTTTTAGAGTTACTGATTAAAAAAAGAAAGGCAAGCAGCATCTGCTTCCTTAATTTATCAGATGTCATCAGAGTTCAGCCCACTGACTAACACCATGCTGAAAGACCAATAACACTCAAGTGTGTTAATCATTAAGGCCAGACTAGTTTTGTTTCTGGATCAATAAAAAGTGACTGTGAAACATAAAACTATCAACAAGGCACACCTGACTCAGTCAGGTCTTCCAAGGAAAGGATTAGTGGGTTATTATTTTCCCCATAATATTTTTCTATCCTGTAATCTACTATTACTGTAGCTCCCAGTTAAAGCCTAGGTTGCCAAGACAGCATTGCTTTACAGAAAAGGGACTGTGAAAGAAAACCAAACATCTACCTTGCAAATTGCAAACGCCGTTATAAAACACATTGTTAACAGACTTTATTGCCTCAGCATTTTCTAGTCTGAAAACATTGGGATTCCCAACACCCAAAAAAAAAATTCCTTTCAGTCTTTGTGCTCCCTCCAACATGTCTGCAGTGGGAGAAATTTTGCAGGGTCTTCGAGGGTCAGGTTGTGCATACAGGAGCAGTGCACCCTGGCTGCCAAATGCTCCTGAGCAACATGATAGGGACCCTCCTGTCCAGCACTCAAACACAGGTGCTCCTGGGGTGGATTTCATCCACTCCATCAGGTGGGTGTAGCTTAGCACACATTGCAAGGAACTGACTGGCATTTTTATGCTCTTTTCCCACTTCTCAAGGATGAAGCCAGTGAGCAGCAGCAATGATGTGGCTATGGATGCCTTAGATTTTGATCGAATGAAACAGGTGAGTGAAAGCATCATTTGCACTTAAGAGATTTGACGAGCTACCCATTTTCCCCCATGCATGCGCTGTACAAGCAAAACAGCTGTTCAGTCTTCTGATTTCCTCTATAACTAGGTGCTTAGAGAAGGGCTAGCTGGTGAGCAGCGAGAGAGCACAATCTCACTGCTATTTCATCAATATGTCTGTACAGAAATGTGCAAATAAATATGCCAGCATCTTCTGCATCAGCGCCTGGGAGTGCAGAGGTAGCTGTTGGTAGTGCCAGGCTCTGATCGGCAGCGGAGGCGGGGGACAAGCACAACCGTGTTAAACTTGCATTTTCTTCCACCAGTTAGAAGGAAATTCTGAGCAGCTGACTTGTGTTTTGTCTCATCAGGAAATATTGGAGGAAGTTGTAAGAGAGTTACACAAAGTGAAAGAGGAGATAATTGATGGTAAGAAAGAGAAAAATTATTATTTTTCTCATCTTTATGACTAATTTCCCATAGATGATAGGAACTGCAGAGAGTTCCCTGGTGTTTTCAGACTTCTCTGAGCAGCTCTGATTTATACACACATTTGAAGAAAACGCATCTACGTTATCTCAGCTCTGACCATAACATTGTGTTTACATCTTTTATTATGCTGTCGATGAGCATTTTCACCACCAGCCTACGAGAAATTCACTGGCTGGTGTTTCTCACAGGTGGGTGGGTGAGAAAGGGCCTGCCCATAGCCCATGGCACATCAATTTATCACAATCAATGAGCATGAAATCTTGTAACTAGCTGGCCACACAGGTCCGGGACGAGGAGGGACAAAGGCAGCTAACTGGAAATCCTTCCCAAAAATCTTCTGTAGGCTTCCTATGCTTGAAGAGCTATTTCATACCTTCATTTAATTATAGCTTTTCAAGTAGACACACATTTCTATAATTCATTGAAAAGTACAGCAGCTGTACCAAATGTGTCAGTGCTTTATAAATTGTTGGGCAGTATATGACTAAAGATATTTTTCAGGGCCATTATTGAAGTGCACAATGGAATTCCTATTTGAAGCCCACATTAGGGTATATGAAGGATGCGTGTCTACACCCTGTACTCTCCAACTTAGACTCACACAGAAGGGAAAAAGAGGAGACTGTAAAACAGCTAAAATTCATTCCCTATCCCCTTGCTCTAGACCTGTGTGCTCCCAAAACCTCAGGGCAGTTTGCAGTTGAGGAGACCCCTTGCCCAAACGCTACCGTCCCAGCAGCTTGGCCCTCAGAGCCTCCCTAGTTCATTCCATTTAAAAATAATGCATTCACATACACCACAGATGCAACTTCCTAAGGTAGTACTGCAGTTTGCAAGCTGACTGCTTTACCCTTACTCATCCTTTTACCCTCCACTCATCCTTCTACCAGCGTGTACTTTCTGCAACCTCTGTACTTAGCCTTTTCCATCACACTGCATATAACATTATGCACTAACTTTTTGGTTTGGTTTTCTAGCCATACGGCAGGAGTTGAGTAGAATCAGTACAACATAATGATTGCAAAGCATTTGGACGGTACTAAGGATGCTAGGAAGATCGGATCATTTCTAAGTGTACCAAGGTCATGCAAGATGGTGAGAGAGGACACCGGCACTGTCTTTGTTCTTACACCCTTTTTATTAGCAGACTCAGCACACTTTGAAGCTTGCTGCTGCCTTGGATTCGCTTCATTTTAAAAGTCTTAATCTAAAGATTATTAAATTTTAAATTTCTGGATTTTTTAGATTTCATCTGACACTGCACATTGGATTTGTCAGCCTTTTTTGTATTTTGTATTTGCTTATTTAAATGTATTACCTTTCTTTTTAGTAGTAGATAAGAACACATGTGAACCATTTGCTTTTGATAGATGACTTCAAAGTAATTTTACTAGTAGTCTGCAATGTAAATGAAGATCCTTTGCCAACAGAAACATATTGAGGCATCACCAGAAGAAAGAGACATGTTTAGTTGTCAGCCAACAAGTTCTTTGTCTCAGAGTTATCACAATATTAAAAAATGGTACGTCAGTGCATCACAGTATCTGTGTTCATATTGGTAATAAACTGTTTATTGTCCACATGGCCCTGCCTTTCTTTGTTTCATTCGTCCTTTGAGCTCCCACACTTTTACGTCACTTGAGTTATGATAAGGAGAAGGTGACTGAGACTGACTGTGTGGTGGTAGCACTGCAGAGCACGAGGAGAGAGCCTGAGTGTCTTAGTCTTGTGCAATGGCAGCAGCCCTGCCTTCTGTCACAGGGAGACATGGCTCTCACCTGTCAGGCCCTCTGCCATTGCCAGCTGAGCACCACCTTCTGCAGTCAGGCTGCCACAACCTCAGCAACTTTTTGCCAAAATCAACAAAGGACAGTGGCTTACAGCTCTTCTCTGGCCACCACTACCTGTCCCACTGCATCTGCTGACATCACTGAAAAAAACACAGCTCCCATCACCTGCACTCCCACAGGCTTCCAGTAATAAAAGGGAGGTGTTTATGCAGAACAAGGCTGCCAAAGGCATTAGGAGGATGCGAGCTGAAATAACTGGCACAGCACTGCTGACTAGAGGTATACGGGGAGGAATTTGTTAAAGTTGTGCAGGTCTTGAGCTTTATCAAAGATATTCATACAGGACACCAAACACTTAACAGTGCATACCCAGTCATATCTTTCAGGTCATACGATTTTTTTCTTTACTTCCATCCTTTCCACCAGTGCAATCTTGGCCATTTGTTCTTGATTTAGTTTGGTGCAGGCATTGTGTGGCAGTCATCTCAATACCATCTTCTTGATAACTTCATGCAAAAGGCAAGAGATTGGAGTACAACTGTTGAAATCTGTTGAATATTTTCCAAGGTCCTGTCTTTGCTTCAGGCTTTCATGAAGATTTTGTTTAAAATGCCAGGCCCCAGGAATGGTTTTGGGCAGCAGCCCAGGAGGGGCTGTGGTTGTCCCCTGAATCATGTCCTCCAGGCCTTATGGAGCAGTGCAGCAGGCAGGAGGGACTGCTGGCCGGCTACAGGAGACCCAGGAGAGGAGGCAGGATGGCTCATGCTTGGCAGGTGAGCGAGGGTAAAATGTTACAGTGTTGTTTTGGGGAGCATGGAGTGCTCTTCAGCACTCTGAAAAGCAACCCGATCTGCCTCTTAGAAATTAGTCTTTTTTACAGTGTGATTATACTGTAAATTAAATATGGGAGAAATCTGAGTTTAATGCTATGGTGAGCTGCAGACTGAGCCTGATGTTTGTTAGATGTTTAATGCCAACAGAAGGCAAGAGACAGGTTAAACAATGGGATAAAGATTTCCATGTGGGAACTAAAGCAGGCAGACATCGATGTGCACCACAATACAACCAACCCAGGACCACAAGGAGTCTTTACAGTATGAAGAACACAGACAAGCATCAGTAACAGCAGAGATTAGAATGCTCTGTTGCATAAATCTCTTACAGTAGCTCATGCGTTTCCTAATTATAAACCCATTTAATGGCATACCTGATGATGGCAAGTACTTTTCAAAACTGCTGCCTCTCAGAAGATCACAACCATTCTGTGATAACTCTCCCATAATCCTAATTAAGCTTCAGGAAGTTAGTGCCTGGCATGGTTCACGTTTTCCCTTGGAATGTGGCATTATGCCTAAGGTCAGTAGTAACCTTGTTGTAATTCTGAGTGTGCAGCCTGGATATGGTGTGCCCCTCTGTTAACATCAGCCAGCTGCTGTAAATGGGGTTTTCTTACTCCACCTTTGCAGGCCCCATCTAATTAAGATATAATAAGCTGAAGTTTGCACAGGTGCACTTAATAGTGGGAGCAATGTGCATGGGGTGGAAAGGGCAGCTTGGGTGACAAGGGCAGCGGAGCAGTCCTGGTATCACTAGTGCTGTGCTGGCTCCCAGCTTATGGCTCCAGTGACAGGGAGGTGCAAGGTGGCTTATTTTCAGTAGTGGCACTGCCAGAGGATTTCCCCCTCCCAGACAGTAATTTGGTTTGCCAGTTGCCTCTGTAGAGAAGGGTGTCCTTTCATTGTGGGCCTGTTAAGCTACTGCAACAGGGCAGGCCACAGGCATTTTACATAGCAGAAATCTAAGGGGACATTAATTTCCACTCCGATCTATCATATATCCTCCTAGCTCCTCTGCCAGAGCATTAGTGTGCCCAGACAATGAAGGAGATCTGGATCAATTTTTAAGCAAAGGGAATAAAACTACACATAACTAACATACTTTTAACCCAGACCTATATGCCCTCTGGTTATGAAGAAGAAACCTTCTGCCAACTTTACTGGTAATAGCAAGAACAAGTGCCCATGGAAAGGACAGGATCACAGCTGGCTCCAGCAGCCAGCACATCTGCAGGCACTGCAGGCTGCCAGCCACTTCAAATTCCTGCTGGGATGGACAGTGCAGAGCAGGAGGGCTGTGGGGAAATGATGGAAATATGGATGAGAAGCAGTTGACAATTTTGGCTGGCCCCTGTTTACACCATTGCATCTGTGTCAGGCTAGTAATCCATAGATCACATAGGCAAATGCATCATGAAACAGCTGAGTAAGGAAACTACAGCATAAGGTCACTCATCAAAGAAGATGAGGACAGTAATCAGATCGAAGAAGATAGCATAATCTTTATTGTGGTTTTTCCATTAACTTGCTAAGTTGGACATGAGAGTTGAGGAACAGCTGGTAAGGACATGGAAAGTTGAATATGTTATCAGCGTGCCAGCAGCACTGAAGTAAGTTCATAAAAACCTGAAATTCCCTGACATAAGCACTGATACAAAGAAGGTAATAGAAGTTTCCACATCAATGCCTCTTTCTTTGGGAGAAAAGAAGCTTTAATAATTAAGACATAAGTCTTAAGAATGTTCTTCACTTGAGGAACCAGTGAAGGCTGAATCATTGGAAGAACACCCGTTCTTCCTCTTCTTATCCAAAAGCACAAAACAGTATCTGTGAATAAACTGATACCCAGCCCCTGTATTGCAAAGGATCTTGCTCTACTGAGGAAACCTGGCTATTTATTTACCCAACTCCCAATATAAGACAGGTGAGAAAAATAGAGGAAGAGGAAATGGAGTTCGGGAGGAACCCAAATTGGCAGCAGGTGAGTTTGGCTGCCTGGTATGTGCCTGGCTACTGAATGGACAGACTGACTCACTAGATCCAGTGCTTCTAGAGGAAGGAACAAAATTGTGTTTATTGAGGAAACCAGGCTTCCCAGGTCTCACTGCATACTTTGAGGGACCACTGAGACTGCACAATAATCCTTTTATTTGCTACAGCCATGGATTTCCAGAAGAAAAAAAACTGTTAGAGGGTTAGAAGGCAAGAGCACCTATACAGATCTCTCTTTTAACCACTTAGTAAGGACAGAAATACTCTGCCACCTTTCCCAGGTGGTGGGAAGTTACTAGATGGTATCTGAATTCCTGACTCCCAAGATACTGTTCTGTTTGGAGAAATGTATGTTGATAAAGTTTTTTGATTATATTGAATTATTTGGGATAGCCACAAGTTTATTGTTGGAGGGACAGGTAGGAAGATTTAAATATTCCAGTGGGCAGAAATGACAGATGAAGGTCAATAGCACCAAGTAAGACGTAGGGAAAGAAAAAACCCAATCTCCATGTTCCAGGTATATCCATAACACCATCAATGGCAATTTAACATAGCCATAGTTATACGTATTATAAATATGTAGCCATTTATATAGTATCATATGCTTCCCAAATCTCAAGTCAGTGCTTCTTGAATGACAGAGGCAAAAAGTTACCATTATTTAGAAAGTGATCAGGAACAAATGCCACCAAAACATCTCCATGTCTTCACTCCTGAATCCCGTGTACAGAAAGGGGTACAATATAGAGGAATGCTAACAATCTTGGCAAGGAACAATTAAAACTAGAATATCTCCATTCCCAGAAGGACTTACAGTGGGGAAAAGGATGAGAAACATGAGGTTATGAATATAGTTGAAAAGGTGAGTGAGAAAGGACTAGCCAGTTCCTCCAGGGGCACATCCATGCTGCTGGTCAAGGAGGTGGGTGGAAGACTAAAGGAAGGATTTCTCCCTGCCACAGTTTCATTGCATAAGTTAGCTACAGTGAGTATTAGATCTTAAGAATGGAAATGCGTTCAGAAAAGGCTTAGACAAAGCCCTGGAATAAAGATAAAACAGAAGCTACTAAAATAATGATACAAATATACAAAAATATAAACATTTCATTGCATATAAAAAAATCTCTATTACTAGCAATTACCAGAAGATAGTAGATTAGACAAGATATTGAGCAAAAGGCACCCTTGTGTTCTCCAGAGTGTATCATTTACTACTGCATGCCAGTCCTCCCTCCTTCCACAGTCCTGTGCACACAGAGCATCTACTTCTTATCTGGCATCAAGAGAAACCAGTCTCAAACTACACACACACACACTCACAAATAACACACAGCAATTATTCTTCACAGCAGATCAGGCCAAAACTCAGGCTTAGGCACATATGTCCCAGGAAGCTAATTCAAAGCCTAGACCAAAAGTTCATCTAATCATCGCTCTAACCTAGTTTTTGAGGGTTGCATATCAGTAGTCTAAAATAGTGCATCAAATTGCTTCATTTTCACACTCATCCTCATGGACAAAGGAGCTTACACCAATGTTAATTCAGCACACAAAGATCCTCCTAATTTCTGCAGAAAACTGAAGTTACGTGAATGACCAAACACACCCCACTGTGGCAGGTGGGGCCAGCCTGTTAGCTTTCCTTTGCCAGCTTGCACAGTCTCTTAACCCTTGAATAAGGACCAATAGCATCATCAAAAACAAAGTCCCATAGAACTCGAATCCAGGACTGGTGATGTGGGAGGTTATCGTAATATTCTGCTGCAATCTTCTTCACCTGGAAGAAGAAGAGAGAGAATGAGCTGTTAAACTGCACACTGTCAGGTTTGTTTTCAGCCTTCACATTCAGATCTGATAGCACAGCCATAACCTGAAGTTACTTGTTATTGCTTGTGAGCTTCTGAAGTACAGCCAAATGAGATGTACTTAAATGCATTTAGATACTTCTTAGCAGATTTCTGGTGTAAGTTTTGCCTCACAGTGTCAGAATTTGAAAATGAAGGATTGCTGCCTTCAGTCAGAACTATTTTTTTTCATTTTGGAGGTGGTGGGATTTCCACAATGAGATGTCTTGTTCACCTTATCAATTGTCAAGACTATAACACACTGTATTTAAAGCCCTGTTTTCCACTTGTAATATTCTTTTGTTGAGGGTTCTGAGTAAGAGAAAATTACCAACTGAGAAAATGCCAGACACAGCCTTGCCTACACTTCGTTTTCATTCCTCCATACTGCTACCGTGATGCAAATCCAAGACGGGTTCCTCCAGCTGGCAGAGAAAATTGCAGGGGTGGTCTGTTCTCAGTTTAGTGCTAAAAATGCTGCAAGATTCGTTATTAGATCATAAGTCTAAGAAAATTTCACCCCTGTTACAAATCCCTAAGTTTGAAGACTGTTGCCATCAGGGAAGCATTGTGTGTCATTAGGGTGGTGCTTGTAGTGGGAGTAAGGTCAGACCCAGAGGACAAAGAGGTTTCAAAGCCAGCAGATCCAAGGGACTCTGAGGAGTCTTGCTATCAGTTATTATTCCTGCTCCACCCTGATGCTCTGCTTTTTGAACACACTTAGGAAGCAGCAGAGTCTGTTAACTATGTACACTTGCATATAACTGTTTGGGCATGGTTTTATTGCAGCTGCACCTCTTAGACAAACAAGGCTGTAGAATAGTTTGTCTTGCTAGACAGCATGACCTCTCTCTCTAAAAACCCGGCAGAATTTTGAAGCCAGCTATGCTAAGCACAGTCCAGACTTCCAGGGAAGAGAGAAAGGGTTACACAGAAATTGTCATGCAGCAGAAAGGTCTCATCACCCAAGGTGTAATGGTGGACTCTTAACACAGCATTGTGACTGTTTGTGAACAGGTAAGAATCCCAGCAAAAGTTAAATTATAAGCCAGTATTGCTCAGTACTAATTAACTCATTAATTCAGCTTCCTAGGAGACACTTCTCTGTGAGGTAGGTTGGGTAACATACAAGAGTCATTAAGATCTTTGTACCTCTGTCCCTACACACTCCTGGTGCTCATGGCATGGTAGTGCTGTGCAGGAGATTCAGTTCAGATTCCACTGCCTTTCACTGAATATCTCTTGACTTCCTAATAATTCCCTCAATCCTGCTTTCAAGCATCAGTTAGTTAGGGATTCAGACAGTATCAGGATTTCCCCTTAAAGGTATTTGTTAATGGCTGGAAGAAAGATGATTTCCAGGCACCAGGTTAAGATTTCTGAAGATGCAGATTTAGTTCCTTGTGCTCTTTCTGTAACAGCAGAAATAATTTACTCTGGGTTTTGTATCCTCCCTTCTCCCACCTTGGAAAAGGAAAAGCCAGAGGATGAGAAGGAGGATTATCTCAACAGTAAGCTCCTTTGAATGAAGGCCTCTCATGAGACCCGATGCAAACATAAAGGGGATCTCAGCTCCAAAAGCTTTGCTCCAGCTCTGACATGGTCATTCCCTAGCACACTGCTGCTTAGACTTTCCATCCTACCTCCATTTTAGGAGTTCTGCCTGAATTTTGACTTTCAACAATAATTCAGCCCACACCTATGCTAGTCAAGTTCATATGGCAAGTCTACCACTCCCTTCTTCTCCAGAGCCCCCATGTATTTCTTGCCCTCTGAGCCAGACACGTTTTCTCAGCTATTTACATTATTTGTGCAGAGCTCTAGATCATGTTAAATTCTGACCACTACAGGAGCTTCATGAAGTTTTTCTGTATTTTCCCTTGCACATGGAAGTGGAAGGCTGGAGAATCAGAGAAACCAGATGAGCTCCTATGAACAATGTCTCAGGCAGTGGCTGTGTCCCCTGACTCCAAAGGCTAACTGAAAATTACTCCAGTCACAAAGTAGGAAAAAATGGCTCAGAAAAGAGGCCAATAAACAGCCTGCCTGTGTTCAGCCCAATAGTTCCTGCAAACATGAGCAGCAGTGTAGTCTGGGCATACTGCTGAAGAGCTCAGGTGGACACAACATGTATGTCTAAAACTTGCTCTTCAATATATTCCATACACATATTCTGCACTTATATTACAGATTTAAAACATGCGCCTAGAATATAAGTATTCTCCGATAATTAAGATGATTAATCAAAATACTCAGCAGTAAATTTTAAAGATCATACACACCATATCCTGGGGCGAGGCAGCCTAGCCACAGCTGGCGAACTGTTTGCCAGCATCAGGTGGTGGAAGAGTTGATTGTTCACCAAGAACCTTCCCAGAGAATGCAGGTAGCTCAGTCTGAATGTGGAGGTCACAAGAGATGACCAAGGGCTTGCACTGGAGTGTGTCATCCCAGATGAGCTACGGGACAGTGACACACACAAAGGGTTTCTTGGCTCTGCTTGGCTTTATGTCCAGCAGCACCTTGTGCAGGAAGACAGGCACCACCTGCAGCACTGGCAAGGTCCCTGTGCTCTGGGCAGGACAACAGTATGAGAGGTACAGAAACAATGGAAAGGAGGAGGTAAAGTGCAATAAGGAATGGAGAAAAGAGAAAATATAATGAATGCAGTTAGAGTTCTGAAGGATTTTCTTATGGAAAAGACAAGGAATTTTGTTACGTGCATGTTCCCATTTTGCTATCTCATGGCAGGAAAGAATTTTAAAAGTAGTTGCTATTGTATAATGAATCTGCAAAAGTTTCCCGACAAAAACATCTCATTTGTTGTCATTTCTTTTGGCATCTTCATATGTAAGACAGAATTCTCCTTATTTACCAGAAAATCTGAGTGGTGGGAGGGCAGAAAGTAGCTGGGGTTTAATGCAGATTCTCTTTTAAATGCAACATTATATGAGGAGAGGCTGAATGAGTTGGGGTTGTTTACCCTGAAGAAGAGGAGGCTCAGGAAAGACTTTATTGTTGTCCACAACTGCCTGAAAAGAGGTTGCAACCAGGTGGGGGTTGGCCTCTTCTCCCAGGCAACTAGCGACAGGACATGAAGAAATGGCCTCAAGCTGTGCCAGGGGAGGTTCAGGTCAGACATTAGGAAGAATTTCTTCACTAAAAGGGTTGTCAAGCATTGGAACAGGCTGCCCAGAGAAGTCATGTAGTCACCATCCCTGGAAGTGTTAAACAAAATTACTTGACATGGCACTAAATGCTATAGTTTAGTTGACATTATGATGTTCAGTCAAAGTATGGATTCAGGGATTTTGGAGGTCTTTTTTAACCTTAATGTTTCTATGATTTTATGATATCTATTAAGTATGTGTGAGGCAGGAAGAGTCATCCTCTGTGTCAGATTCCGGGTGCAGTACAAAGCCTGTTGATGGCAGTTTCCAGGTAGCACGTTTTGCAGCCAGATCATAGATTGTCTTGAAAGGGGATGGCACTGTGACAAAGTACTCCTAAACCTTGCTCCTCAAGCTCTCCATATTGCACTTTAGATGGTGTGTTTTCAATTCCTCCCACCCTTCCTCCTTACAAATCTCAACTGTACATCTTAACCTGCATTTACAACTAGCAATGAGTTATCATGGAAGGATCACAGGGAATCAGAGTCTGCAAGACAATTACTAGGCACTTGGCACCTGGTATAATGAGGCTTTTCTTCAAATAGGTCAAGGTGGTAGGGTAAGAAATCATATCTTTTAGACTGAAACTTTGCTTCTGGTTTTGTGCTGGTAGTGCACAGTGACATGATCCCAATCCCACTTCATCGTATCTGCACTCCATCTAAGCACAGAAGTTAAATGCAGCCTAGAATTTCGGCACAGCTTTTATAGACTCTTTGTCCTGGGGCTATATAGAAACTAGAGATCCTTACAACACAAAGCTGTAAAATTATGCTTAAAATGCTAAAAGGCATATTACAGCAGTTCCCTCTACAGTCTTATATCCCTAGGGGTGGAGGCAGTCAAGATAGCCCTCCTGGCCATCATAGGGTTAATGAAATCTGCAGTTCAAAACAAGAACATCTACCATGTTTTCCAGTCTTGTCTGTCTAATAAATCTGGTTTCATACCATGTCTTTTCCTTTTCCCACAAGCTTAATGAGTAACTAGTTTGCCTCTGGTAACACTGCCACTTTTATTGCAGCTTCTAGGAGGAGCAGAGCTCTTCCTTCTCCAATCTTCTCTCTCCATAAGTATATTCAATCCTTCATATAATGAAGAATGGATCTTTTTACTCATTTGGTAAACAATGCAATGTTTTATAGTTATAAGGTTTCATGCAAAGACTAATCTAGTCCAAAGTCTATTGGGGTTCTTTTTAGAGCAGGTCCTTCATTACAATATTAAATTTTGCGGTCTCTTGTGTAATCTCTCATTATGCTAGTGGGACAAGTTTTTACTGCACATCCATGTCACTCATCTTTAATATCCACAAGCTTACAAGCACAACCTAATTCTTTCTCTTTCAAATCTGTCACACTCCTAGGTTAAAGGTCTTTCCAGCGGCAAACACATTACTCAGAACATTCTGAATGACACACCTGTAACAAAGGGCAAAGCTGAATTTACTTTCCTGATAAGCAAGAGGAAGAGCCAGTTACTTTCTAAGATTAAGATCCAGTTATTCTCCAATTCTATTTCTCCTCTGCTCTCAATCATGCAGAAACTGAATAAAGATCTTTATTCCACTTTTACTTGCCAGTGACTAAAAATAAAAGTAGCCTCACAGAGAGGTCATCCATATTACACAATTCAACTATTAGAAGTTCTAGCGCCTAAGAGACAACATCTGTAAAAACCAGACCTTTGCTAAGTGAAGAATTTGTAGGAAGGTTAAGCAGAATAAGGTGAGGTTTCTTGCCTGTTATGAAGTTCAAGGTTTAAAGGCTCATATAACACAGAGGATCTTTATCTCTTTCTACCACAGAGGCCGAGATTCTCTTTTTGCAGAAAAGAGTAACCAACTTGTTTTAATGGACAAAGGATTTTCTACAGTAATTTTTGCCAAGGAATTTTCACATTTAATAGAATTTTTAATTGTAATTGATCACTTGTCAAAGACTCCAAGTTTTTCAGGTATAGTTCTGTCAGGCAACAGTGACTGCCAAGTCTGCTATATCCTCTGCCAGCAGGGCAAGTCTGTTTTGCCAAAGAGTGAAACACATGTACATAGGCCAATGAAATTCAACTGATAACTCTATCCTCCTTATACAGGAGGGCAGATACTTCCAGATGCTGCACTGCCTCAAGGAATTAGGCACTACTTGTGGTGTGGGTGGAAAAGAGCTTTTCAGGTCTCAATCAGGTCTGGAGCAACAGTCCCAGCAAGTTCAATTAGTCACTCACCTCTCTTGTGCAGGATACAGAGCTAACCTCCTTCTCTTCCTCTATTTACATTTCACTAATCTAAGTATCTAAGCCTATCTAACAAGTTTGAACATCTGAAAATAAAGCTAAGCCAGCTGAGCTATCAGGTGTATCAGCAATGGGAGTGCCTGACAGGAGAACTTCACATCTGAGTGTGGGCTGCTGTCCCAGACACTCTGTGGCCCATCAGGAACAGACAACTTCTCCAGGACAGACCTCCAGCAGCAAAGGAGGTGAATGAAACTGAACTGCAGGCTCTACAGAAGCTTCCCACGCTCTTCTACACCACAAGAAAATCTCTCCTTGATTTGAAACTCATCTCAGACAGTGTGTCTGTGATGAAGAACATTACTCCATTCAGCAGGGTTTACCTGGATATGCCACCATACAAGTTGTATGTGTTATTCAGTAGTGGGGAGGTCACAGCTCCTGAACCTCAGACTCCTCAGCTCTACCTCCAGCTCATGAGGTTATTGCAGTAGTAGATATAAAACTTTGATTTAGCCCAGAGACAGAGGATGTTTCTTTCCTAGTATAGCCAGAGAATTTGTATGTAGGAGCAATACTTCGAAGTCACGTACCTCTAACACTGTGAGCACCTGCTGAGGAACACTTGTATTAAAACACACAAGAGCAGCTACATACCTGGAGGGAGATTGAAAACCACCCCTAGACACCTGGGCTTTGCAAATTTGATTCCCACAACTGATAAAATGTAAACAAAAAGGGGATTGCCTTTCAAAGGAGGAAAGCCACAGCATTTTCCCAGTGACAGACCAGGTCTCCTCAGTTTCTGTGGGTAGGGCAGCAGAGCTAAAATGAGTGATGGAGAGTGGGGCTTTATTTTCCAGTGCCACTTATGTCAGGCTGGAACACGCCTGGGTTCTTATGTCATCTCAAAAATAGAAAAACTTTTCTTTGATGTTAATCAAGCAATATAGTTAGCAGATTGATCATCAGACACATTCCAAGTAGTCATTGCCACCTGCCTTCCTTTATATGAGCCTTTAAACTTTCAAAGAGTTAAAACTTGGTGGCTGAGAACTTTAGAGCCTTTTTGGAGGATTTTATCATGCAGAGAGTATTCCTCAAGCCCTGTGAGGCTCAGATATTCTAGTTTGCATCAAATAAACTAATAATTACGGCCATTTGACAGACATTTCTCTCAATCTCTGGCTTAAAATTAATTGGCGACAAATCAAAAAATCTTTTTTCCTTTTTTTTTTCTTAAATTGATCGGTTGCTGTGATTTGGAATGTTGGTTTTGAAACAGGTTAGCTGCTTTTATAAAAACCCAACTCACTCATGCTCCTGCCATACTTACCATGGGCAATCTGCATCCAGGAATGCTGGGGAAGTCATGATGCTCCATGTGGTAGCCTACATTAAAAGTGAGCCAGTTCAGAGGTCCATAATAAGAGTATGTTTCATACCCTTTTAAGAACATGTAGTGTTCTGCTATGAAGTGCCCAGAAATAGGATGTAAACCCAAGCAAAGAATTGTACCTGCTATTAAGTAAATAACAGGTTTGAGCCCCCAGAGGTAGTAAATTATAAGGTCTACAGAAAACTGGACAAGAGCGTTAAAAATTTCCATCTGTGTAATTGCTTTGGGGTTCACATACAGTGGTCTCAGACTGTAGAACAGAGGTTGGAGGAAAAGCCAAAGCAGCTTCCGAAGTGGTGTACAGAAAAACCAGCCTTCAAAGTCTGTGGGAATGTCCACATCCAAGCTGTCCCCTCCAAGATACCGGTGATGATCAATGTGGTATTTCTTGAAGGAGGCAGAGTAAGGGATGCCAATCGGCAAGTTGGCAAAGACTGCGAACCACCGGTTCCACTTGGTCTGCTTGTTCCCAAAGGCAACGTTGTGTGAAATATCATGGATGGCTAAGGTCAGTGAATGGTTGATGCAACCCCCAAAACCATAAGCCCAGAAGAAAATCCATTTCCAAGATAAGTCTTTCACCAGGTAGCATGCCAGAAGTTGTGTGAAAACCATTCCAGTTACAATCCACTTTAAATGTGGATCTGGTCCCATCAGAGTCTTGATCTCTGGATACTTTGCTAAAGAAAAAATGCAGAGAAAAACTTCATTAGATCGTAGTTAGGTAAACACAATCACCACTGGGATCTGTTTTTATCACACTATGTTTGAGACCCTAGTTTTATAGAATGGTAATTCCAAAGTAGGGTTGCCGTTACAGTGAAAGCTTTAGTCATGTATGGGCTCCATTCCCACTCCCAGCATCATGTCCAGTTGTGATTGATATTGATCTCTATATAGATATATACAGACATCAAAAAAATATCCTGATGGTCATTCTGTGGCATCATGTGCCAATGAATGGTTGTTCACTACAATGAGTATTGCTTCAAAGTGGTGAGTATTACTATGCCAAAACCAACATGATCTAAGCTCTAAGAAGCACCTTCTGTCAAGTTTTTAATTTCCTTTTGTATTTTGCTCAGATCAGATCGGGGCTTTTTCCACAAAAGGGATAAAACTGCCTTCTTCGTAGCCCTCTTCACACTATTGTTTCAAACATACTAGCAGAGGAAAGAGAGCTGAGCAACAGGCTTGCCAGGTTTTGCTCTGTGGTTAGATGACAAACGTAGCATTTAAAAAGAAATTCCTAATTATTTGAGTGTTTACAACAGTGCTCACAACACGTACAACTCTTCACACATGGTAACATCACAATAAAGTCAGTAATATTATCAGGATTTTGTAAAATATAGAAATGTTTTCTCTGTTCCCATTACTCAGCCTGTTCCCAAGTCACATACCAAAAGCAGGCATAAAAGCCACATAGATAATCACAAAACAGCTTCATGCAGCCTCACAAATACTGCAGTACAATGTCAGAGAAACATGGGATAGGCTTGCCAGGTCTGACACGTCAGGCCAGGACTAGCTTACTGATCTGTGGTTCTAGCAGCCATTTATCTGTCCCTTTAAAAGAAAGAAAATTCAGAGTACAGCTTATCCTCTAGTCCTATTCATCGCTTTATGTTTCCTCTTTACAAATCCACACTTCTCACTTCCAATATTAACTTGCACATGATTTTTGCCCACTGTTTTATGGCTTTTACCCACCTACTGACCACTCTCCTTTAACTCATACTCTACATTTCTCAATAATTACAGCTTGCACGTGCATAGACAAGTCACTCATTCTGAACCCTGAGGTTACAGTGTTACCCTTTAAGTTTGGATAGGCCCATTTTATGAATAGAAAAGTAAACATCATCTGACTGCCACCAGTGCAAAAAAATCAGGTTACAATGGTCTGCATTTATGCAGCTGTATATGATATAAACAAATGCTGGAGAAAATAGATGTAGTTTATGTGACCTTGCAAGCAGTGGCAGGTACTGAGTGTCAGATGCAGAGAAGGGTTTTGTAGAACTGAACCCTGAGAATCTTGCTGAAGTTTCAGAGAAATGAAGTACTACTTAAGGAAGCAGATTGATGTGGTCATGCTCTGTAACCATTCCAACAACCTTTGAGCCTGTTGGCCAGCTTCAGCCCAGCTTGACAGAGGTTAGAGAAGATAGAGACTAGACAAGTGCAGTGGATGATGGTGAGAAAAGATATACTCTCAAACTTGCCTTGTGAGGACAAGGGGGCCAAGTCACTATGAAGAGTACTCAGGCAAGAAAGGGATTTTCTAAGCTCTAGTAAAAGCTTGTATCTCTCTAAAGTCAGACAAATTTTTTGGATAAAAATCTCCGGAAAGTCGAAGGGGGGTTTGTTTTGCTATTTTGTGGGTTTGAGTTTTTTGTCTTGTTTTCATAGTTTTTTTAAATTATAGTTTTCACACTAGAAAAGATAACATGATAAAAATTGTTCTCTGGTACCTGAATAGGTACCAAAATTTTACACAAAGTGCTGCTTATTGAAAGTTCACTCTAAAGAATAACTTGATATAATGACCTGGTCAGAAAGACTATTACAGATATGCAATTTTATGTAGCTTAATCTCCTGTTTAGCAGCATCTGTTCTAAATGCAGAAAACCCTTTAATACATCAAGGCACCTCAACCAGCTGGTAGAGATAAGTTCCTGCAGTCACAAAAAGATGAAGAAATTTAAAACAACCAAATCTGTTCCTCAGTCTGGTCAAATTGAGGCCACATTGACACAAACAAAAAAAGTTTTAATGGGATGGGGAAATTGTTCAGAGATGCTTTATATTTTCATTCAAGAATAATGGAAGTTTTTGACCTATTTCTTTCTGTGGCAGCCAACAAGGACTGCAGATCCCATTTAAGAGGTTTCAGAGCAGTTGCTGCCGACCAGCAGCACCAGTGTGTGCAGACAGCAATGCAGGCAGGTTGCATTTATCACAGGTGACAGTTATTAAGTAACTTGCTAGGGTTTAATATTAAATTCAACACATGATTAACTCCTCTCCAACAGCAAATTTTTGCATACTAGTTTAACCACAGTACTGTGGCTGTTTATCATCAATACTGATAAATTCACCCCATTTCCATGGCATCCTCAGGTTTTTCTCATGCAGAAGCAATGGCTTGGGCAGACGGGTGATGTTGGTAAGCTCACTGGAGGCTAAAAGCCCTGCTGCTGGAGTAGCCTGCCAGAGACCTGTTGGTTCAGAAATGCTTCAAATGCAGAATATTGAATGCTGACCTTCTTCGAACTTGAGGCCAAGCAGTCTTCAGTGAGACACATTTAATCTCAGATTTAGTGATCCTAATGACTGCAGTTTATGTATAACATGCTGACACAAAGATGTGTTAACACAAATATTTATCTCATTTTCCCTTGTGCTCATGCCTTGTCAGTAAGCTAAAAGAATGCTAGTAAGGCAAGATAGAGCAGTTACAGCTGAAAAGCCTGGACAACCCTATAAGGCTGCCTGACAAGTGTCTGTAGGTGCTGTGCAAACCAGGCATCACCCATCTGCACGTCAAAAAGGCAACAGAGAATCAGATGCAGGGCTACTGGCAGTGCTGAACCAGAAGCCATAAAGGTCTGCTAGACCTCTGGCAGCCAGTCGGTGAAGACCACCTTTGTTTTCCACACACTGCACTTTGTGAAGTAAACAGACACCTACTCCCCAGTCTTGAGTCTGCTAGACTTTTGCACAAGGAAGCATCTGAAAGAGCTTCTTTTCATCATACTGCTCTTTCCTGAATTACTTCCATTTTGGTCTTCCTGAGCACTTTTCCATTCTAAGAATGATGAGTTTCTATATGGCCAGAGCCCATTGCTTCCCAGCCAGAACTGGGTCAGGGCTAAAACATGACCTAATCTAGAGCGATCATTATGCAAAATCATGGAATGGAGAGAGCATGGAAAGAGGAGACAAAAAACAATCCCATCACCCAACCCTTCTAGATAAGGGGAGTGGGGGTGGACACACAACCACAGGACAGGACACAACACCCACAAAGTTATGTGACTACGTAGGACCAGGTTTTGCCTTTGAAGTCCAATAAGAACAGGAGAGCTCCAGCTACTCTGACATCTACACAGCACATTCTACAGTCCCCAGCTTATTGACAAAGTCTGTTAGCTCAGCCCAGCAGACAGCTTATCCATGTGTGCTGCTTCTAGTTGTCCAGACTGAGCCATTGTACTGCCATTTGGAGGGTGGGGATACTAGTGTAGATGTACAGCAGTGCAGAAGCATGACTTTTCTGTCTCCAAGGACAGCATACTGCAAAAGCATCACAGGCACTTCAGTGAAGCAAGTAAATGTAGTTAATAAATTCTGCCCAGCCAGCTCCACAGTATCTATACTTAACCTCAGAGCAGCTGAAATCTGTTCCACAATGATGAAAGACAGCATTTCCTGCTTGTACAAATCATGAGAGAACAAATGCTGCAAGTACATTTTCAGAAGCATTCACAACTCTGAAACAACCCATTTACTGAATTAAGATTTCACAGAGATCACTCAGCTGTTGTGTATAAGCATCAGTTACCTTTCTAAAAGCAGGCCTCACGCAAACTGGCAAATTAGTCCGACTACGTATTTTCTTGATGCTTCTCTCTGGAGGTTCAGGAGCCATAGCCCTACAATTATCCTCAGTTAGGACTGGAGCAATTGTCCCTGAATATGCCATTGGTTGCAGATCTTGCTGTTCCTCCACCAAGAAATATCTTGTTCTGAACCCCCACTCATCCTCTGTTCTACTGACACTGTTCCTGAAATAATTCAAAAGAGCCCTGACACAGTTTATCATTGACACCACATACTTCTCATTTCCACATTTTGGCATACTTGGGATTTGGAAGTGAAGAAGAGCAGGAGCTGTCCACAAAGACAGTGATGATAGAGGTTGAAAGGAGCAGCAGCCTTGCCTACACCCACAAGAATATAATAATAAGAGAAGAAATGTAATTTCTTAATTTTCCTTTATTTTGAACAAAAGTGCCAATATATGCTTATGGATATAGTCGAAATGGAGATACTATTCAGTATAAGACATGTAGGAGGTCTGTTATAGAGAAGAAAGAAAAAAAAATCTCTGTGACACTGCTGTTCTAGACCATGTCCTATTGACTATGAGTCCCTGCCAGAACAAATAAGAGACACCAGGCACAGAATGTAGACTTTACTACCCCATGTACTATTCTGGAGCTGGTATTCACAACAAAAAATAAATCAAAGAAGACAGTTCACTGACATAATCGTGTTTTGCCTCATAGCAGCTCAGCTCCTGAACACGCTCATAAACAGCACAGGACACTGGAATCCTCAGCAAAAGACAAGGACCTGTTGGAGCAGGTCCAGAGGAGGGCCATGAAAATTGTCAAAGGGCTGGAGCACCTCTCCTACAAGGAAAGGCTGCAAGAGTTGAGGCTCTTCAGCCTGAAGAGGGGAAGGCTCCAGAAAGACCTTATTGCCTTTTGATATTTAAAGGGGGCTTATAAGAAAGATAGGGACTGACTTTTTACTAGTGCTTGTTGCAATAGGACAAGGGGTGATGGTTTTGAACTAAAGGAAGAGAGATTTAGTCTAGATATAAGAAAGAAATTTTTTACAATGAGGGCAGTGAAATACTGGCACAGGTTGCCCAGGGAGGTGCTGGAAACATTCAAGGCCAGGTTGACTGGGGGACTGAGCAACCTGATCTAGTTGAAGATGTCCATTCTCCTTTCTGGGCGCTTGGACTAGACGACCTTTAAAGATCCCTTCCAATTCAAACTATTCTATGATTCCATGATTAATTCAAACCATACATGTGCCAGGACACAGGTAGGACAATGCACGTGACAAAAGTTTCTGGCTTTGCAAAGTCTCTCACCCACTCCAGTATGCAAACTAATAAGAAACCTTTCTGGCCCAACTAATTACACTGAAAATTTATATATCTACTGTGCAAGGACAAGTGTCTTAATCTTGAACTTGTCACTCACAAGCTTCTAAATTGCTTAGTGCTAGCTGGTCCAGGGGAGGTGGCTCACTCACAAGTGGCCACCAGAGGGAAAGTACCGTAGTGGTGCCACATTACTGGTATCAACAGAGATGGACGATGTCACCACACCACTATGAAGCAGCTATAACCTGTTTGCTTACACTTGTTTATTAGCTAGTTCAGAGTAAAGAGATGTAGGAATGTTAAAAAAAGGGCTTCTGGTTCCTTCTGAAACAAAGATCTGCAATATGGAGTAAGCTAAAGCCTTCAGGTGCATTCAGTACATCTTCAACAGAAGACCACAAATGCCTAAACCATGACTTATGTCATGCTCATGTGATTCATTTCCTAGGTGATTCCCACAGGGAATTGGCACAAGCAGTGAGACAGCAGCTATTCTGGATGTGTTCATCAGAGAACATACACATCAGTGGCAGCACTGTGCCCACATACTGCAGCACAAAGGGGAAACAAACTCATCATTTCTTTGCCAGAAGCACATGTAATTCAGAGCTTTGATTTAAGCTGAGGAGATATGCATATTGCATATTTCAGTAGGTACAATTTATCACAATTTTCATAAATGTGAGGTTTAAATAGGCAACAGAAGAGACAGCTGGAAGAAATTACAGATTAATCTCTAAACAACAGAGCAGAGCTGGAAGCCATATTCAAGACCAGCTAAAAGTTAAAATAAAATGGATTTTTGGCTTTTTATTATGTTCTATCCCTCCCTATAGGCTAACACCTCAGTCTTTCTACAGAATAAAGTACATATAAAACACGTGCACAATGTCCACTCCAAAAAAACTTGGGAAATAATTAATTATATAATTCTTAATTATTCTTGGATGTTAAATCGTATTCAGATGCTCTTGAGCAACAGTGATTCAGCCCTCACCATCAGCAGTGAGCAAGTACTTCCCTATGGAACCTGTGAGGCAAGATGTTTTTTGACCAACCTACAGTAATTTAAAAAAGTTAGATCCAATCCATGGCAAAAACATGTTCTCACTCTTCTCAAGATATTGCTCCTTTGGGAAATTATTTGCAGGCAAAATGACCACACATTGTGTGCTTATGATGTTACCTGAGTCTGAACAACAGTTGTTTTTTGTCTCAAGGGTGACAAATCACTCCCAAATACTTCCCACCGTGCAAGACCATAGTTCTCCAAGTGTTTGAATCCAAAAAATCCTCACTGACACTAAAGTAGAAATCCTATTTCTAGTAGAAGTAGATATCCCCTCTCTGTTATACCCTATGTTATATCTCCCTCTAATAGCATTCTTGTAACTACACAGAGAAGCTAAGAAGATCCAGATGAAAAAGCTTTCTTCCACCAGGAAGTTTTTAGCCAGGTTTTTCCCTAACAAAGCCCACTGCAGCATTACACAAATCTCAGTCCTGATACAAGGTAGTAACAGGCTTTTCCTAAACAGAGGGCAAGATAACAGCAAAGAAACAGTTCCATTTCATAAACTGAAAAGCGTGAATAACGTGTTCAGGAACATGTATAACGTGATAGGGGTTGAAGTGCCAGCTTGGCAAGAGACCTCCCCAGTAACTCAGAAGCAGTTGGCACCTAGACAGTACCAAGCACAAGCTACATTTTAACACCTAGATTCTAAGAGTAAGATACTACAAAAAGATAAGAGAGAAAGTATCATCTCTCCCTTGTGCCAAATGTTGATCTATTTGCTGGTATAATTATAGCCATTAGGAATCACATCCCCAGTAGGTTCATCTAGTGAAACGAATTCCTGACATAAGTTAGCTTCCAGCCAGCCCAGGTGATTAACACAGCTCATAGCTCTGCAGCTCAACTGGAACAGGATGCCCAGAGAAGTTGTGGATGGCCCTTCCCTCTAAGTGTTCTAGATCAGGTTGGATGGGGCTTCTAGCAAACTGAGCTTGTGAAAGATGTCCCTACCCATGGCAGGTAGACTGGACTCACAGAGTTCTCATTCAGACACATTGTCACTGACTATAAAAGTCTTACAGACACCTGGGCTACTAAGTCTTGAGTCAGGATGGACCATTTTTACCTCTCAGTTGCTCTACAGGAACATTGAGTAAACAGCACAAGGAAATACCACTTACATAGAAAGAAACTGCCTTATGTGTTTGCCAGTTTGCCCGTCTATTTTTTCACAACAGGGAATATCCACTTGCATTTAAAGCCAAGTAGACATGTCTGAGAAAGACCAACATTTCAGAAAGTTGCAGCCTTAACAAAGAACAATCAGGTTTCAGTGCTTAGCAACTAAATCATTAACCTGTTGGGAGGTAAGTACTTCCTTTACCAGCATGGAATGTTGTCCCCAAGGCATTGCTGTATGCAACAGTGTAAAATACATGGATTTTTCTAAATATTTGTTCATATGTATTTAAGATTCTTACTGTGTATTCCAGCTCAACAGACACTAGACACTTTGATAAGTACATACTTTGTGTCCCAGGGGTTTGCTGATCCTCAGGCTTTGAATAATACAGTGAGGATCATTATATCAATATCATATGATAGCTTCAGTAATATTTGGTAACATTTTGGTATCATGACACTAAGTTTCAAGATCCATTCTGCTTTGATTGTTCTGCCCATGTCTTTCATGTATCTCCTTCCATGTTGTATTTCTTTCTCTATGCCATATCTTCTGTTCTCACAGCTGGGGCAGGAGGGGCTGCAAGGAAGGAAATGGACCTTGATTCCAGTCACTTGTTCTGAACCCAAAGTGGAGGTGGGTAAAACCTCTGTAAGTGTGCAGTTGAAAGGCCCTAAAAAGAGTTTGCTACAGCAAGGGTAAGGAAGTCAAAGCACTCCAGTACCTCCTTACATGATACAACTTCATCATGGTCTGCAGTTCCCCATTCTATAGCACAACCAGAAAGGCAAGAGATTAGCAA
Source organism: Calyptomena viridis (assembly GCA_013390005.1). Taxonomy (NCBI): domain Eukaryota; kingdom Metazoa; phylum Chordata; class Aves; order Passeriformes; family Eurylaimidae; genus Calyptomena; species Calyptomena viridis. Next base: position 215,717 of record WEIV01006712.1, read on the forward strand.
GGGCAGAGATCCACCACAGACACCCTGCAGCTCACCAAAATGTAGTTCCCTTGACTGAAAGGATGAGTAGCATGACACCAAGAAGCATCATTTTCTATAATGACATAATTTGACTCTCTGTCATGATTACATAGTAAAATAATTACTATTTTCCTGGATTTAATTCAAATCCAGACCAGGATATTCCACCATTCCAACTATACTGGAAATGGTTTTGTAATTTAAATTAATCCTGAATTAATCTATGAGATTGCGGAGGAGTTATAAAACAGCACCCAATAGCATATACCCTGAGTTACTACTCAGTCAAATGCTCCAGTGCCCTTCTCTAGAAAAGTTCTTTAAAACCTTTATCCTACTAATTAGAGGGGGAAAAAAAACCCAAACCAACCAACTCACACCCTCCCCCCCCCAAAAAAAACCCCAAAACAAAACCCCAGGGGGAAAAAATCTTCTTTACTAATAAAAAGTTGGAAATGTGTTTCGAGGAGATACGCAATTCTCTGCAGCACTTCTGAATTATCAGTTATTTTCAGAAACGATCTTCAGAATAGCTCAAACCCCAAACCGAAGTAAACCTCCCGACCCAACACACTCCTGTGCGCAGTTAAGCACTACGTGCACAACATGAAAATACAGAAGTGTACCTTGTCCCTGACAAGCAGCGGGAACTTGCTGTTGTTCTCTAGCAAGCCTCGCCCATGTCCCCGTTTATTTTATTGCACTACAAAGACATTGGGAACACGTACCTTCGGGCGGGCTCACCTGAGCCCTGGGCAGACCCGAGAGAGCTGCAGCC
>WEIV01006712.1:230078-249689 GCA_013390005.1 Calyptomena viridis
CTGCCCGCGCCTCCCGGCGGCTCGGAGGGGGCGGCCGCAAACAACCGGCCCTCGGGAGCCCGTGGGCAGCGGGGGTGACAGCCGAGAGGGGCGGCTCCGGAGCTGACCTCCGTCCCTGCGAGCCGCGGGGAGGAAAGGGGCGATTCCTGCTTGGCGCTCGGAAACCGTCCAGCTTTTCCTCGGCTTCGTCTGGAGCTTTAAGTAGGCTTTTTAAATAGGCGCAGAGGGTCCGTGTCGTGTGAGATTCTGTCGTTTTTGAGGAGCGTTGTTTTGGGTATTTTTTGTGCGAGTGTCTTTTGAAGGGAATAAAATCTTTTGAAGGTGTGTCAAAGTTTTGTCCTTAAGTTATGTAAATGTGAAAAAAAAACGGTCAAGTTGTATCAGGTCATGTAATATTTAAATTGGAGTGTGCTCTTTGAATACAATGTCGGTAACATAATCTTTGCGCTCTTTTGAATTCTTAAAAATCTACTAAGATAGACATACTCTTTATTTAACCTTTTGATGTAATCTTAAAATGTTTGCACTCAGTGATGTTTGGAAACGATCAGTAGTTGTTAGAAAGGGCAGTGTAGAAGGGAAAGTGTATTGGATGGCTGGATTGTGCCTGAAAAGGTGGAAAGCATGGTGGTTCGGATCTTTACTCTCTTTTTAAATACAGGTGATCACTTTAGCAGGTTTGACAGAGTACCTGACACTATTGGCATGTAGTCTAGTTGATAGCCAAATGAGTTTGACCTAAGTTCTTCACTTCTTTGTGAAGAGAAAAGAACTTTTAAGAGTTTTCCCAATACTGTTTAGTTGGATAGTGTTCTCTATGCTTCTTTGTCACTGTATGACAACTGAATAAATCCCCTTGCTGGTATTTTTTTTAGAACTGACCATCCAAGAAAGATAAAAGATAATAGAAACTAATATAGTTTTCTGGCTCATGGAAACAGCCTGAGGTAGCTGAATGCAAGTGGCTGTGTGACTTATGAGCTGGCAGGATACAGGACCTCGCTGAGATCAGTTGACAGGTTCTAGCTTGCCTTTGCACTTGGAAATTCAGAATGCCTGATAGGATGCTTCCTTAGAGCTTCTGCATGCTGAGGATTACTTGGCTGAACTGAAGCATGTGTATAATCAATAAACTTGCTTCTCTTCCCGAGTACACAGCTTTTACATCAGGGGTAGCCCTATTGATTTTCGGTGGTTTTGTTCTTTATGAGCATGACCATGCAAGCTCAGTGGGAATGATATCCACTTATAATTTACTGGAGATTGAATTGCATTGCTACATTCAACTCAATTACATCCATGATGCAGAAGAATGAATACCTAGTCTGACTTGACTTCTAATGCCACAAAAGCCCCTCCAAAAGCAAAATCAAATATATAGGTGAAAGAGAAGTACTAGAGTTTGACCTCCCCTCTGTGTGTGTGTGCATGCACACCCCCCCATTTTTCAACAGCCTTTGCTAATAACCTGCTCAGCTGAGTGTTGTGAAGGTTTACTGAGCATATTGGACAGGCTGTTACATCTCGTGTGCAACTTACTTAATGTTACAGAAGTGGTCTGAAGTGGTCAAATGCTGGGACTTTACTTTTTTTCTGAAATTTCAAAGGGCAAATTGCTGCCAGAAAAATTGCAAAAGAAACAAAGCTTGGGGAGAGGAGGACCCACACTCTGAACCCCAAAAAACCCCAATGCAAGTACCCCCACAAAAACCTCAAACTAAATCAATGTAAAAAAAAACCCCATAGCCACTGATTTGCAAACGGGTAGTAGCACTAAAGTTTCTCTGCAGAAGCAGGTATACTTTATTTTGAAGAAAAATAGTAGTTTTGAATCCATGTTTTAACATAAAGACTTGCTTGCACACTAATGTAATGGTCTGGTTTAAATGCTTAGCAAAAAGTTCATCAAAAGACTAGTAGCAAATAAGGCCATGCATCAAGACACAACAGTGAGCTCTATATTGCTGTGCATAGGTTTTTGAATCGGAAGTAAGGGCACTTTGCTCACCACAGTGTGGGAAGACAACGTGAATTAGTTCCTTGTTACTATTTGCTGGTGCTACTATATTAACTTGTACATGGGTGGTAACAAATTTAGCCAATCATAAATCTTTGTCCATAAATGAGTATAGTATGTCTTGTAGCACCTTTTGAAATGTGTAGAAATAATCTGTGAAATATATAGCAGTGTGACTAAAGGGGACTTCTTAATCCTTGTCTTCTTACAAGGTTGTTTAGAAATTGCAGTAGTATTGTTGACAATGATTTAGACCTACCATAACTTCTCTTATCACCTTGGTATCTATGGCGATATCAAACTTGTGACCTGTGATTAAAGTGTATAGTTTGAAACAGGAATGCTTTGTTCTAGTTCAGATCAGGTTTTCAGTTCTTCAGAATAGAATTGTCTTTCTTCATGTGTGAAAATAAGTGAACAAAGGCGCTGTATTTCTGAAAGGGTTGAAGAGGTGTATGTGGTGGATACTCCAGTTATGTTCCTGTAGTGTGTGTACTTTATGCTGTCTAAAGTACAGGTTTTTTTAATCTGAGAGAGACACCCCAGTGTGTACTAGAAAAATTGTTTTTATCAAGTGGAATTTATTTGTGCCTTTACTGGATTCAACTTAAATCATTGTCTTTAGTGACTTCCTCCAGGTTGGATGCACAGTAGGGGTTGGGGAGGGGAAGAATCGTGAGAAATCACTTTGTCAGATGGTGCTTGCGAAACTGATTCTTACATGCAGGAGCACTTGGGAAGATGGTGCTTAAATGATAGCTGCGCCAAATGCTGGAATTTCAAGCAATTTGGGCTTGAGGGGGGGAAAAGTAGTAGTGTAGCTACATCTGTTTCTAGGTATTGACTCTGACAAGCTTTCAAACCTGAAATAGGTGTTCGTTTAAACTGTTACTGTTAGCATAGTCTGCAGGGTGAAATAGCACAACCAAACATTGCTCACAGATGTTAAACTGCTCCAGTGTCCTACCTCTAGGTGGGAAAGACAAAGATGCAGAAGTTACATATATGGTTTGGAATTTATTTTCATAATCCAGGAAGCTTGTGCAGTGGACCCATATTTGGAAACTTGGGGAGTTCGTGTTGGGTTTCTAGAAGGTTCCTTGAAACCTCTTAAAGACTTTCTCTGTCTCAAAAAATAGAAGGGTTTTCATTTTACTTCATCAGATTTCAAGAGTGAGAAAAATAACCATCTGCTGTCTGATCAGTTGTCTTGTGTAGTATAAATGATAGATGGGTCATTTAGTGCAGTTGGGGGCCTTATCAATGATGGCAAAAATGCTTTGTGATGACAGGTAATGAACTTCTTACGTGAAAGTTTTTCATAATGGAGGCAGAAAGTGATTGGTTCCTTTGAAATATTAAGATGACAATCTGTTTCTCTCTCTGATCAGGACTATGATACAGGCTTTGGTGTCTGTAAGTATTGAGTCTACCCTGACATGTTTCCAGTAATAAGGTAGACCTTTTTCTGCATCTGTTTTAAATGTATTTTCAGTTTTGAAAGTGAAATACATGCAGGTGGTTCACCATCTAGAATAGCTCAATTAATTTGCCTCTTAGCCCACCTTCAAACTAGAGTCCTCTAACTTGCTGTTGGATCCTTCCCAGGGACACTTGAGTTGCTTGTTTGGTGACCATTCAGAAGGTCATAGTGGTTCAGCACAGTGTCTTGTAAGTGCTGAAGTCAGATGATGACTATTGATATGTGCACTGTTTTTGACAGTTCATGTCTCGGTGTGAAATAAGAGATGGGTGACACAGGGAAAGAAGAACCTGTTTTCCATCTGTGTGCAAGGCACGTCAGAGGGAAGGTAACCTAGCAGCCACTTAGGTTAAAAAATGACATACTGTGCAAAATGGAATTTTAACATTCAGAAGTGTCTGCTAAATAACTGTATTATTTAACAAGCTAATTACAGTTCTTTGCCTCCAAACATGACCAATGCACTCATTTGCCTGGGGAGATTGCAATGTGGTAGCAATAACCAAGCTGTTACCACAGTGCCTTGGTACTGCACAGTTGCCGATACATCCTTTATCATGTAATTGCTTTTCAGCTGTTTCTAAAAGCAAGTGTGGTTAACCGTGTGATCATAAAAAGAAAATTTAAGCTTAAATGTTGTTCATCCTTTTAGTTGGTAAGTAGAATGCCTTTTAACTTGGTACATTGAAGAGGAAGCTGTAGGAACAGGTCACATTGTTTTGCTACCAGATGTATCTTCGGACTTCCCTTTTGCACCTTGTTTCCCATAGGGGAAAACCGATCAAGTAACAGTATGTTCTCTCTGCTCAGTAATGGAGGAGGGGGATGGCTCAGAGTTTGGGGATCTAGAAGTGGAGTACAATGACTAGAATCAAGACTGAGGCAAAAGTACTGACAGGGCTTCTTATGTTGAGAGTTAAGAGGGTTATTCTAGAAAGGTGGGGAGTTCAGAGACGTCAGCTGGAGCTGTCTTAGTCTAGAAATGCATGAAAAAACAGGCTTCTGAGATGGATAGATGAACTGTGCAACAGGGTGAAAGAGATGGAGAAAGCGTAGTAATAAGAGCAAAATGCAGTCAAAGTCTTGGGAAACAGATTCTGCCATGTTTTGTCATTGATATATTACATGGAATCTGCAGTTACTAGTTACTACTAATCTTTCTTCTTACTTCAATTGATATTTGGACTCGGTTCTTTTAAAACCTCCCTCTGTTTCACCAGTAGTCAGAAGACATGGCTGGCTAAAACAGTGATCACTTTAAGGGATCACTTTTTTTTTTAAGATCACTTTCAGTGACCTTAGTAAAAAAATGTTTTACATACTTGCTTTGAAGGCCCTAAGTGCATCTGGTTCAACATGCGTATTTGCCCGTATGTAGGGTGTGAGAGAAGTGCAGATGGAAGGACAGTGAACACGAGGATGTGTTGAGTTATGCCCTAAAAAGGGGCATAGTAAACCCCAGTTTAGACTAAATATGTATCCTAATGTAATTTGGCATAGAAGGATGTAGAGGGATAGATCTATGGTGTCTCTAAAACATTGGTATTTTACAGCTTTATAAGGTAGATGAATATTGGGCGTAGCTATTGCAGTGACTGGTGGTAGGTGTTTTTATGAAGATGGTAATGAACTAGTTGACATGTGTTCAGTTCCTCTGTGTCTTTCAGAAGAGGATACTAAAATTCTATTCCAGGTTCATAGCAGAAAACTGCATTAGCTCTGTAGGAATAGTCTAAATACACACCTGGGTAGAATGCCTTATATTGGAGTCTACTATACTCTCAAGTGGTTTTGAGAAACAAAACAAACTGAATCAGATAGTGTATTAGCAGTTAATATATATTATAGATATCAGTTAATTTCCTTTTCCTGAGTGGCTCCATGGCTCTGTCCATATTTAGCTTGCATGGGTGGCATCCAGATTAGGTTGGCTTGGGCAGAAACTGCATGGAGTTACTTACTATGCCTTATTTGTGCTATACTTACCTAGAGGTGTCACCATAATTTCAGGGTTGTCTCTGTATTTTCCTTCGCTTTAGGTGCAGTATGTTTGATTCTCTGGTGCTTCATGAGAGGAAAAGGTGGGAGTAATTTGCCTGTAGTGGCCTTTAGGACTTGCTTGAAGGCAAGAAACATCAAACAGTCAACTGCAGTTGCAGCGAGAATTATCAGTAAACTTGTCAGCCTGAGCAAAAGTTTGCTTGTGCTTTACCCTCCAGACTTTGAGCTGCCTAGTCCGGGTTGGTAGGGCATCACAAATAAACTAAGTGTGTGCATGGAAGACATTGGTGAAGTTTTTCCATTTCCAGACTTCCTCCAAAGAAGTGAAGGGGGAAGGTTGTGTGTGTGTTGTTTTTTGTTTTATTTTGGGGTTTTGTGTTTGTTTTGTTTTCTAATGGCTTGATAATGTCATAGGATGGTCTGGATACTAAAGAGCTATTGAATTATGCTGCTACTTTGTCAGAAGTATTAGCCTGACATAACACTTCAAGGTAACTATTTTGTGTTTTACTTTTTTTTAGAAGTGGAGGTGTATGCTGCTGTAGAGATGCAGTTTTTTGGTGTAGGAAAATGTGCTTGTGTTTTATTTTCACATAATATACTAAACAATACTTTCTCATATTTTCTGTTTTATCAAAGCAAGATGTTCATAGTTTTTTGTGTTTTGCTCTACTAGTCTGTGGAGTTGAATAGCTGTGGAATTGATTTCTGTTGTAGGCTTTTGGGAAGTAAAGGCACTGAAGGCTGACTTTCAGTTTGGTCCTGAAATAGCAAGAAAGCACTGTGGAACAGAGAGCCTTTACACTAAGGGAGGAAAGAAGATCTTTAGGAATGTATACAAAATTTCCCTGTTGATTCATGCATCTGATTTGAGACAGGAAATGAAAACTTGTCTGTGTTACAAATGTCGTCAAACTGCAAGTTCTGGTAGCTGTTGAAATGGCTACATTGAGGGCAGCTGATCTCATTCTAGTGTGGGGAAACTTTTAGCTTTGCAGAAATTCTGTGCCCTTCTGAGCTCCATATCTTTTCTGCCTGTGTAGGCATTGCTAAATAATCGTTTTTCAAGTCTCTTTTGAAGAACAAATTGTTGCCAAATTGAAGGTTTATTGACTTGAGTTTGTAACTCCTTCAGGTGCTGTAAAATTTAACGTATAATACTTGCTTAGAGGGAATTCAGTTGCTTTCTTTAAAGCAGTGGTAGAGGCTGAAAGGTAGTGTGAGTGAAAAACTGGATTAGAATAAAAAAGGTCCAAATAGTCAATTTTGTAGTTTATTTTGAATTTAATGCTGCAGATAGTATTTTCTTATTTACACTTCTGTCTTTGCAGTGCTGGAGTCTGTTTTCCTCTTTCACCATGGAATATACATGAACTGCTATTTGATCTGGTAGATCAGATTAAACCTCAAACTGGCAGTAACATTTCTAGAAATAGCTCAGTGGCAAACATAAAAGCAGGCATTACAAATTGCATAGAAATTTGTGCTTAGTATATTTCCTTTATTTTCATATGTCTTGTCATCTCTTTCCTAGGCTAAGTTACTAAGTAATGACTAATGTAATTTCCTGTGTTTCTGTTTAGGGAAAAAAGAACCCCAAACATTTCCTCTTTTGTTTTCTGCCTTATGTTTTCCTATCTCTTTTTAATTGGTGAAATACTATTTCTGTGCTATCACCTTGTGTTTCCATTGCTTAAACACTACCTGTAAAACAAAACTTCCTGTTATTTTTGTGAAGTCTCTTGTGTATAAAGTGATTTCCACGATCTGCTCCCCATACATACAGCAAGAGAAGTGGTGTACTGGCTACTGTATTACATTGAGCTGCCTGGTTACAGCCATATATACATCTCTTGTGTTAGGTGTATTTGAAGGTGGAAAACAGAGTAGATGCTGTGTTCTCTCTGCTGGTGTGAACGCTGCAATGAGGAACATGGCTGAATGTTCTCTCTAATTTGTGTGTCTCTCAGTTTCTGTTATAGCAAGAGGAGAGAGAAAAGGTTGTGCCTTGCATATTCTAAGGGCTAAATGTGAGTAGACAGCAACAGCAGGTCTTCCACCTGATTTCACTGCTGTCCTTGAGCACAAATTCATAGGAGGAGCTCTAGAGCAGAAAAAATAGCAGTATCTTAACTGGCTTGCAGATCAAAGCTCTGAATAATCCTAGTCTGCTGTTTGCATAGTAGGGTGGGAAAGAGTTTAGTCTGAGCTCTGCCACAGAACGAAGAAGCCCCCTTGGGAGGGAGATGCACGATTAAGTTCTTCAGTTTCTTCAGACCTGTCTGCAAGTGTTTAAAAACCTTAATTTTACAGGTAGGGTCTGAAGCCCATTAACAGTTACTTTGGATTTCTTGTCCCTCTGTGATGCTTTTGTTGGAGGTCAGGGGAGTCTGAGGACTGAAATAAAGATCAGCAGTCCTGACATTTTATGGTGTCTGGCACTCCTCTGATAGGCTTCCAAAGTTACAGACTGCTGCTGAGTACCAAAGTGGGTATGGTGAAGATTAGTCTTGAAGGGGCTAGAGGAAATAAATATTTGGGCATTGTTTCAGGAAAAGTACATTATCTTTTACATGCAGCCAGTATTCATAGGCTTGTTTTAGTTATTTCCATGTTTGTGTTTAAGTAGATAACACAAGTTCTTCTTTTTCTCACCCACTATATTCTTCCTTTTGTCCTCATGCTGTAACTGTACAGGTGTCTTTTTGCTCTTCACAATTAGTGTGGAAATCTAGAAGTGCAGTGTATTCTTTTAAATGTGCAGTGTTAGTGAATTTGTATTGAGATGCTGCCTCATAACTTGTATGCTGTTCTGATCTTTAGTATGTATTGAGTCCGGTATTTTGTGTATTTCAGATGATAAAAAAGATATTGACCATGAAACAGTGGTTGAAGAGCAGATCATTGGAGAGAATTCTCCTCCAGATTACTCAGAGTATATGACAGGAAAGAAACTTCCTCCTGGTGGGATACCTGGCATTGACCTCTCGGACCCCAAGCAGCTGGCTGAATTTGCTAGGTAAGTAGGAAGAAAGGAACTTGAAACTAAAATGCTTTTCTTTTCACTGACTTAATTACGAAATCATTAAGCAGAATGGTAGATTTAGTATGGCTTATTGTTCCATAATTATCTTCTAAAACAAGGGACACAGCATCAGCTACTCTTTTGAACTAAAATAACTGGGTTTTATATTCAGCAGTGACTTCTTCAATGACTTCTGGTCTTTAGTTCCATTGGGTAAGACAGGACTTAAATACATTGATAGGCTGCATCACTTTAGGTGACCCTTCCTTAGCACAGGGATTGGACTAGATGATCTTCAGAGGTCTGCCCCTTCCAATCCTAACAATTCTGTGATTTTACTTGACAGAGTATTTTTTTCATGTGGGTAGCTTTGAATTCCTGAGCACCAAAAGATCCGATAAGTGAAATGCTGCGTCCAGGTTATTCAGTACAAAAAAGCTAGACTAGAGTGTTTAGTTTGTAAAGCCACTTAACTGTTCTTTTTCACCTGCTTGTCAAGCTCGAGATCTTAAACAACTTCTTAATGGAATCATGTGTCCTGCACTTTCAAGTGCCACTGACAATTGCAGTCACAGTTGGTAAGTGTACTGCTTGGATTTTCCTCTAGTGAGTCAGAATCGTCACTCGTTTACATATCAATACGTTGACCTGAGTGCCGAGGTGACTGACTGCCAAATGCGGGTGGAGTGACGGACAGTGTCCTCCGCAGGGCCCTGGCTCTGGCACCGGCTGCTCGGGGCAGCCCGTGGCCACCAGAGGGCAACCGCGAGGCCGGCGGAGAAGCCGCTGCGGTCCCTGGAAATGCGACACGGGGCTTTCCTTTGCAGCGCTGGTTTGGTCGCCGCCTGCTCCGCTGCCTCTGCAGCGTTCGTGCTGTGTCTCCAAACACCTGAGCACAGCTGCTAGGGCTTCCTCCAGCTGCTGCTGCCAGTTTTACTCATGTCGAAAGCAACTCGAATGTGTCGAGCCACACTCATTTTTTTAGCAGCTGGCTATTCTTCAGAGCTCTGGTGCACATTTCTGACACTCGGATGTTGTTCTAACTTCCCAAGGCACTTAGTAGACAAGTGTGTCTTCTTTCCAGTAGTTGCTAGGTGGTAGGGACTGCTGATACGAGTTCTGGTCTGACCTTTTGGTTAGCTGGATCTTAGTGTTCGGTGTGTGCAACTTCTCCAGTTTCACTTTTTTGAGCTTGCTGCTTTTTCCTGGTATTCTGTAGTGTGTTTGTGCTGGAGGAGTGACAGGGTAGCCTCATCCCATAATTATTTTCAGTAAAGTCATTCAGCTATGAATTTTGAAGGCTCCTAGTAAGATAAATTTGCAGATCTTGCTTCCCGCTTCCCGATATATGATCTGAAAATGTATAAAAGTGCATCATAAACAACTGAAAAGAGAATTCTATTTAAAGTAATGGGTGGCTCTAGCTATTGATACTGATCTTTGTTTTTTTACTATTGTTTATCAAAGCTATTGTATTTTTCTGTGCAATGTGCTGAAAAGTTCATGCCATTTTTTGTCAGAGCAAATGTTTTAGAGATACTCTTGAGTGTACATAGTGTTCTAATTCTAAAATGTTACTTAAATATTTCTACTCATTGTATGTTACTTTTAAACATGCTGAAGTGTTTGGTTTTATTAAACACTGAAGTACTGAATAGCTGTCTTTTGTTAGGAAGTGGAAATAATTTCTCACGGAGTATTCTCCATGTAAATACTGAATATTTTTTGTCCAGATTGGTTTGCATACTTAAAATGGTTGCCAGGATTTGGGCTTCTGGAAGTGACTAGACTGCTTCTATCAGATCTATCTGCATATTTCTGACTATTGTAAAATGTTTTAGTTTTCTATAGAGAAAATAGTGGCTGCTGGCAATATTTTAAAATTGCCACTTCTTTTTATATTCATGCTAGAGAGTTCTAGGAATTTTCAAGCTAGAATTTGTAGCAGATGATGGAAAGATTGAGTTCTATGTGTACAGTCTTGTTTCTGTTAGTCTATTTCTGTATAGCAGATAAAATGTAATGTACTTCAAGCAGAATAGAAATATATGATGATAGAGTAAGCAATTTGGGGGAACATAACCTTTAGCAATATCCCCGAGTTGCTCAAAACCTATGAGAAATTGTTCTGATAGCTTTATTATAGGTAGATGAAAATTTCATGCATCTTCTGTTTTAAGAAAAGGGTTTGATTTTTAGGTCAGAATCAACTTTTACTGTTGCCTTAAAGAAATTAAAAAGAAAATTGTTTTGACTTAAATGATTGTGTTTGTTTTTTCTTCTGAGACTGGAGGATATGGGTGTATAAGAATTTGAATATTTCTTGAAGCTAATAAGATGAATTCAAGCACTCATCTATAAACTGCTGTTCAGTTGTCTTGTTGACGTTTCTGTGCGCAGTATCTCTAGAAACTTTGCATGGCAAGCTGGAAGAAAAAGTTGTGTTTGCATGTCTGGGATTGGGCTTGGAGGTTCAAGGAGCACAGTTTCAAACGCTAAAAGATTGTGTTTGTTTCATGTAAAGTTCTCTGAAATTGTCAAAGTTTGCTTGTTGCTTTACAGTTCCAAATTTCAAAATTCTCAGTAGTTTATTCTGAAAACTTTGAGCAGCCCATGAACCTGAAACTTTTTTAGCTTCACGTGCTATGAGTAAGGTTTTGAATAACAAATTTGTATTCTGATTATTTGAAGAAAGAGCTGTGACAGTCCACACATAAGGAAGCCTGAACTGGCTAGTAAAGTGTGTATTTTGTAGGTGAGAGAAAGTAATTTTGGGTTGTGTTCCTGTTTCCATTAACGTAGTTGAAAGAATCTCAGCATACATTTGTAGAGATTAGCTACTCAAGACCAGGCTAAATGCAGTATTTATAATGATGCAGCTTAGTTTGATAAAGGATAAATTGACTTAAGACATTTTCATCGATAATTAGGAATGGAGTTCTGCAGTTAAGCTTAAACAGCTTGAATTGTAGTGGTAATAGATTTTGGGCGAGGTTCTGATGTTCGTGATCTGATTAGTGAAAGGTAATGCAGGAATGGACTTGATGCTTGAAGGCATCTATAGCTCTGCAGCCCTTAAAAAACCCCCAGACAATTCAGAACTGTAGTAATTGAGCATGTGCAGTGGCCACAGTGCTCAGAGCTGGGTGGCACTCGCAGAGTGAGCTGTTGACTGTCTCCTGTGATACAAATGTCTTTCACCACCTGGTTTAGTCCATTTGTCGTTGAGTCATACAGCAGGAATCTGGATCCTTTAACTGGAACTCTTACAGTTCTTCCTGGAAAAGCTTTTATGCATTCCATAATTCCATTGCAAACATTGAACAAAAAAGTTGTGTCAGAACATTAAGATGTGTTCAGTAATGCACAGACAAACCATAAGTTACACCTGGTTGAGCAGTTTATCAGCTTTTATGGATTATTTCCTTCTGTTTTAAGAGTCATGAATTTTTGCTGGCATGCTTTAAAAATGCAATTAAAAAATAGGTGGATTTTTCTTAGGCAATCATATCGGAATGTGAAACATTAATTGTGAATGAATTCCTCAGAAAGACATAAAACCTATTAAATTACCGTGTTATCATTGGATTCCTTTGACTGGGACAATGGAAATTCCTTCAAGTGAAATGAAATATTTTATCTAAGTCTAAATTGATTACAAATAATTCACTAGTTAGCTGTGAAGAAGTCATAACTGCTTCGTACTGGGAGCTTGGGGAAGGTAGCAGGGGTATTTCTAGTATGGGCATGTGGCAAATTCCCTCAAAGCAAGCCACTAAAAAGGATATCCTTGGTTGCCCCCTCCCTCCCTCTTCTCCAGACAGATACAGGATTGAACTGGCTAAAGACAGCAGAAAACAGACATTAGTGAAACTAAGACATAAAAGGGAATGTTCTGTAGCTGGGAAGTTGGCACAGTAATGGGTGGTGGTGGTAAAAGCTTTACTTTCCATGGCTTTATCTTCTTCTGCTCTTGGTATCATTTCTGAAGGAGAACCATTGTGAGGACTGCCTTTCCTTCCTATCCACTTTCCAAACCAATAGAAAGCAAAGGAGAGGAACTGCGTTAGAGTTTGAAATTGGACACCCTTCTTAAAAGGGACAAAGCATTCTGGACTTATAAAAAGGCCTAGGTCATAAATCTAAGGTGTACGCTTTTGTTCTTGTTACAGAGAAGCTTAAAGGGCAGTAAAGTGATAATTGCTTTACCCAAAGTGCTCTTCTAAGGGAGGTGAAATCTCCTACCACCCTGCAAAGGTCACTCTCCATGTTTGCACATACAATATTCTTCATAATTAGAACAAACCTAGTAATTATTTTTGCCAGAATCATGGAGTGAAAGAACTTTGTATGACAATTTTCTATGTAACTGTGACCGTAGCATGGTAAGACACTCAAATTCTTGGGTTGTAGATAGATTCCTAGGACATCTTGTGCCACTCCCCTTTTGTGTGTTTATCCAAAAGCCAGTCTAGCCAGTTTCAGGAGTTCTTCGGCACAGGTGGACTCTTGCAATAGCACAGGGCTGTGACGCTCGTGTTAGTTCTGCTCAGCAGGGCAGCACAAGGGCAGTGGCAGAAGGGAACAGATCAGCAATGGCAGTAACACTGCTGAGAGAGAATAATTTCATCTGTGTCTGACTGTTCTTAGGGGTGTGGTCATCAGCACAGGTGAATATCACTGGTGGTCATCAGTGACCTCTAGGATGTGTCAAAGGAGTTGCCTGAGAGTAATGCTGTTTGGGTTAGATTTGTATATGGAGGGAGAAGCAAGGATGTGAGAACACAGAACTTTTAACAGTGGCAAAAAAAGGGAGATTATGGAGCAAGGGGAAAATTCTATACTGTTATTTGGTTTTTTAATTTTATTTCCTTTATTCCTAGCCTTAACACTGTTCCTGTGGCTGACTTTTAAAATTGGGTTTATTGACAAGCCTATCAGTTGTGAAGATTGACAGGGTGGGGATTGGTTCTCTTAGGGTACAGTACTCTGTTTGGTCATGTAGATGAAAGGAGGTGGTTGGATGTAACTTTTCAATACCACACAGTTGACAGTGTTGCTTTCTTTATTTTGAGAAACCGAGTGGTTTAATAGCTGTGGTTTGTCTTCCTTATGCATGGATAAAGAGTGTGTGTTTTTAGGGAGCTCATTCTGTAAAGCTATTGGGTTGCATGCCTTCCCGCTCCCTCTGCTGTCATCCATTCCCTCCCTCCACCCTCCCAGTACAAGTTAAGACTTACCCTTTAATTGCAGTGTCCCAGTGCCATGATCCAAAAAGTACACTTCCCAATTTTCACAGCTAGTCTGCAGTTGCTACTACTAGGCATGGCCCATGTAAACTAAGTGCAGAAATGAAAATTTTGGTCTTGCCATGTAAATATGACTTTCTGCAAAGGCGACTGTTTCAGAAGTTCCACCCCAATATTAATGTGTGTGTCTGTAGTTGTGTTAAATAGTGATACTTGTTAGAATTCTGTTTTTGATTAATGTTTCAGGCTAAGAAAACTTGGATGGAGCTGGTAGAGATGCTCTACTGGGTGGGAGCCAAAAGTCTAACCACCACCACCAAGAGCTACCTGCAGCAGTGTAATTAAGATCAACAGCCCAGATTCTAGTCTGGTCTCCTTTTGCAGAAAGTTAATTTTAAAGTAAGACCAAAATCTCTTTTTCTAATACATATGAATATGTAAATCTTTAAATTCTTCTTTGAAGGATTGTCCATGTGGATTCCACAGCTTTATGAGTAACATGGCATTTTTGACACGATGGTCTGTCGTGGCTGTGCCTGTGCTGTATGTGCCCTTGTGCCTTTAATCCAAGTGTACAAAGGGCCCAGCAGATTCCTGCTACCTGTGGCACTGAGATACAACCTGAACACCATTTGCCACCTCTTCCTGTTGAAGTGTCTCTGCTTCTGTTTTGGTGATTAGCTTGGTTGTCTACGGAAACCCT
This sequence comes from Calyptomena viridis, assembly GCA_013390005.1. Classification (NCBI taxonomy): domain Eukaryota; kingdom Metazoa; phylum Chordata; class Aves; order Passeriformes; family Eurylaimidae; genus Calyptomena; species Calyptomena viridis. The sequence goes on from WEIV01006712.1 coordinate 244,557, forward strand.
GTGCATATGCACAGTCTTAGTCCACATTTTGGGCTTAAGTTGCTCATTTGCCATGCTTCCATGAAAAATGAGGCAGCTTAAAATCGGCTTGTTTATTAGCTAAACTTCCTTGTCATTTTGTGGCTAAATGTTCAAGTATATTGCTGGACTAATACTTCTGAGTTTAGAAACTGTCATGGTTTGACTCTGGCTAAAAGCCGAGAGCCCACACATAGATCTAAAATTTCTCAGACAAGGGAAAAAAACCCCTTGACTTTTGTGATAAGGATTACAGGCAACTGTTTATTAACTACTTCACACAAGCAAAACAGGCTCTAACTTAGAATATTAAGTATTTACTACAACTACTACTAAAATCAGAGCTTAAGATTTAAGAGTGAGCAGTTTGATAGATGTTACAGACACCTTTCTCCACCCACCCCTCCCTTTTAAGATCCTTCACCTTCCCCCAGCAGCTCGGGAAGGCAGGTGTGTGTGTGGAGGGGGTTAGTTACAGTCAGACGTGGTCTTTCCTGCTGCTCAGAAGAGAGAGAGAGTCCCNTTTTTTCTCCTTCTTAAATATGTTATCACAGAGGCATTAGCAGTTGACCTTGGCTAGCTTAGAGCAGAGAAAAACTCCAGCAGCTTCTTAAAGAAGCCTCTCTCCTAGCCCCCCCCAGCTAATAAAAAACTGGCTACTTGAAACCACAACAGAAACAAAGGTTGAAAATTAAAAAAATCAGTTTATTCCAGAATGGACATCTGTAATGTTACATGCATGCTCAGACACCGAACTGAAAAATGTAAGGTGTATGTTGATGCTCCAGTCTGTCCCATGTCTGATCATCCAGTTCACCTGCAATTGGTTCCTCAAGCTCCCTGACTGCATTGACCCAGGGTGTTTTCCTTCTACCTCAGCAGCTTGCTGGAGATGACACTGTTGCAGCATTTCTTTCCCAAAGACTGACTTAATACCAGAAGCAAGACATGAGAGTCAGGAATAGGATTTAACATGATCATCAGTGTGACCTTGTACAAAGTGTGAAGATGCAGGTGCTGCCCTCTAAAGCTATTTACCACATCTCTTGTTAATTCTGTTTTATCAAGTTGCTCCCTTTACAGGTGGTCAATTAAGACTTCAGAATAATAGTGGTTTTACTCAGTCAGATCATGTCTTGGGCTTAGGAATTTTTTTGTTTTGTTTTTTTGGGGCTGACTCAGACAACATTTAATGAGTTGGAAGGAGGTGTTTTTGGCACCAGCTTTGTCTCCTAAGGGTGTTTGTTCTCTAAGGGAATTAAATCATGACACTGTGTTCTCTCATGTCCCATCTTGTCAAATCATTCTGCTGTGTGACCATTTTGGCATCATCAATGCGCGTTTCTGTGTCTTTTCCCGTTTCTAAAAATCACAGAGATATAATACAGAGAATCCTTGCAAAGGGTAGTTGGAAGTTTTCTGTAGGGGTACTGTAAAGAAAGCTTTTGTGTGTATGTGTGTGTTTTCCTATGGCCTTAGTACCTGTAGTACTGTGAGTCTAGAACCTCACTGGAGAGTGTAGTCAGTCAGTGAATCCCAATCACTTGTTTGGAGTTAGGTATTTTAATACTTTGCTCAAAGAGAATGTGTAAACTAAACACAGAACGATCATCCTGTACTCCAGTTGGATTATATAAATTAAGTCTAATCAATAAGGTCAACCGAGTTGGTCTGTAGTCTTGGAAAAAAGTAGTTATGGGGAAGATAAAGATAATAAAGAGGCTAGTGTACAGGAACAGATGCAGTTTGCTGTGTTCAGAATGTTTCTGCCCTTAAATTTTAGGTATGCTGCTGGTGATGGTACAGGAGGAAGTTTGTCAACACCTTACACCCATTTTTAAGTCGCTGTTAATATCTGTAAATATATTTTTAACCCTGCAGCTGTGGTGTTTTCTGGTTAGCTCTGTACATACTCAGAGTAGTCTGGAGCTGCTGAGCTGGCAGAAGTTTCCCAAGTGTCCACTTCAAGAAAAGAACAAAAGCAGCCTCTAAATTTTTGGGTTTGAATGTTGTGGCTGTGAAGTGGCTGTCAAGTGCTTTAGTCTGTAGGTGATCACTTGAACTGTGCTATATCTGTAATACTGAAAGGAGTCAGATTGAGGGACTAATGATAGCTGACAGAGCCATGGGAGACTTGTCCATCACATTGGACTCCACTGGCAGTTGTAAGATTTTTCTGTGTCTTCAGGACTTCTCAGGGAGTTTTTGCACTCCTGTTGCCTTAATTCATGCTCTCGAGGCCTTCCATTACTGTCTTCTCTCAGCAGTCCACAGGAAGGAGGCAAGTGAAAGCACAGATTTTAGCCATATGCATAGGAGTGTGACAGTACCACGACTGGACCTGCCTGCAAAGAAACAAATGCTTCCATGGTCAGATTGGAGGGATTTTAGCTTGCTGTCCCTGCAGCTCTTGGGAGTTTTTTGAATGTTTAAAACTTGCTGTTTAGCCACTCACAGATCAATTAATAAAAATACATGTTAAAAAGTAAATGTATGCATTGCATAGAAATCTCTTCCCCCAACCCTATTCTGTATCAGTTTCCAGGAACTGAACTTGTGGGAATGAAAACTGTCTTGGATAGTAACAGATACTTCTTAATTTTAAGAATAGTGATTTTGATAGTTCCAATTATTTTGTTAATTTCAAGCCACTCATCTCCATTTAATTGAGAATAGAGTCTACCAGAAAACCTTTTGTTTAACTTACAGATATTGATATGTAACCACCTTGTCATACAGAACAATCTTGGACTGTATTACCAGGAAAAGTCATTCAGTAGTGCACATGAACAGACTAGCTCTGCTTCTACAGCAAGGTTTGGGAATGTGCAAAATCTCATTACTTATCTCCAGCTGTATGGAGTGCATTCATTTTCACCTACCTACTGCAACCATTAGGTGGGGATAAGCCTTTTCTTTCCCACCTTTTGAAGGCAGCAGTGCAGGTCTGAGAAATAAAGATGGCTAAAAGTACAGTGCACTTCCCCAGAGTAGTGTCACACATCAGGCATTCTGACAGGTGGTTGTTACAGCACTGTTCAAAGATTGTTTTCTACAGAGCCTTACTGTGTGTGAAATAGACCTAACACAAGTGATACTGACTCCTTACGTAGTCAGTGGAGATTAGTGACACCCACAAAGTAATGCTGAAGGTGCCTGTCTGACCAACAGTAAATAAGTGATTGCTTGTCAGTTGCCAAGAGTGGAATCTGTGTGAACAGTAGCTTAAAATAAGAATAGTGACTGTTTTTGTGGTTGTAATGGATGTCTGCGTTGCCAGTGTAGATTCCACAAATTGTCTGATTCCTGCTTTCCCTGTGTCTGCAGAGTTTTCTTTTGAAGTCTTTTGTGGTGAAAATACTGAAGAATGATTGAATCTACTCTCCTTCATGTCCTACTGCAGGGATGGAGAAGAAGTGAAGCTAAATAGGCCACATGGGTACTGGCACAGCAAAAATGGAGTTTTCAAACAAAAGCTCCTAGTTACAGTTAGTATAAGTCAGGAAAAAAATTCTATTTCCACATTTTCAGAGGATTAAGAAAGTAGCATTAAATGTCATACTCTGTATTTGAGACATCCTTCTGGAAAAGCAGAACATCCCGATGCTAAATTATATTGTTGTTGTTATTATTATTATTATTATTATGAACATTTTGAAAACATTCAAGTGAGTACCACTGATGCATGTAATACTTTGGGATAAATGAATTCATTGTGTAGGCACTTAGGGGAGAAGAGCTGTCTACTAATGTTTTGTTGGCTTTTTTTTATCTTTAAGAATGAAACCAAGAAAAATTAAAGAAGATGATGCTCCACGAACGATAGCTTGTCCTCACAAAGTAAGTGAAGTGCTCAAGTTATGAGCAGATAGTAATTTGTAGATCAGAATTATGTATTGATGTTTTCTCTTGAGAATGAATAGCTAAAATACCTTACTGTTAATAGACTACATTTAGTTAACTGTATTTTAGTTATTATTCTCTAGAGGCTTCTTTAAAAACCTTTCACTGAATAATATATTATTCCCATTCCTTGTCTTAAGGTTAGTGCATCCCTAATCTTCTGGTAACCATGATGCACAGTCTCTAACATGCTGGTTTTACTGTTGTGATTTCCCGACACCCAAGAATACATACTTGAAAGAATGTTCTGAAAGCTGTTCAAAGTACGTTCCTAAGATCTATATATCCTCTGCTTGGAAACTATGACAGATTTGGAGTCTAGATCAGGAATCAGCAATTTATGGTGCAGATGCCAAAGTCAGCATTATTGGACCACTGAATTACATTCCACAGAGCTGACAGGTCTATCATCTTGAGAGGCAGGCATCGTGCAGATATGATTCTGACCCAGTGGTAGCAGGGAAGCTTCTGTCTTGCATAAATATTGCCAGTCACCTAGACTGGTAGCATCTGGCTTTGCTGCATTATCCAGCTTTTGTAGTGCTTCTGTTAGCTGACTTAGTCTGTAACAAAAACAGACAAATACAATCTTGCTGACTTCTGGTCTAGATAAGTGTGAGCCTAAGCAAATAATCAGGGAAGATAGCTAATAGTACCCATTAGCATGAATAGAGGGCTACTTTCTGACAGCCATGGTGTAAGGAATTTTCTGAATTCCTCTTTGTGCTTATATTGATTTCCAGTTCTCCACGTTCTATAAGTGTCAGGTTTTTAGTGTAATACAGTATACGGATACACAGGCACAGTTACTCTTTATGAAACCAAGGAATGTTGCCTTCATTTCTTTGATTTACTTTCTCATAGCCTCAACTTCATCTGAACAGGGGAAAAAAAAAGACTGTTCTGTCCTTCCATTTTCTGTTTTCTGGTGTTTCTTGGCTTTGTGCATTTATGACTTCCATTTAAAAAAAGCAGAATATTGTGGATGTAGCTGCTGCTCTCAGAGGCAAGCAGGGACTTTGAAATAAATGCAAAAAAAAGTCGACGGTCTGTTTATTTCAGTGCTGCTTTGCTGCACCCAGTTCTGTTATGTGCAATGAATGATGTCACAATACTTCAAAATTAGCCAAAGAAATTCTAGTGCCTGAAGAGAAAACTCTTCCTGAAAGTGGCATTTGCCCCTTTTTTAAGGAAATAAGGCATATTTAAATG
>WEIV01006712.1:250866-272152 GCA_013390005.1 Calyptomena viridis
AGATTCTCCCACCTTACTCAATTGCCCAGTATCACTCTGTGTGGCACTCTTACCTATCTTAAGGTGGTAGTGACCAGTTTGCTGCTGCCTGTTGGGACAAGGTAGTTTCTGTAACTTATTATGTGCTGGAAACCAGCCCTCCTGCTCCATTTCTTCTTATGAGGAGGACAGAAGGAAGAGGACAGAATGTTGGGAGATGGAGTGGTATGCATGCCAATTGGTTCTAGTGAATAATCTGCAGTATATTAAAGGCTACATAATACGTTGTAGTGTTGTAGGACTCAGGTTATAGGACATTGAAGAATTTACCATAAGTATCTATGAATTATTATTCCATTTCTTTGGTTTTTTTGTTGGATTTTTCATTTTATGTTTGTTTTTTCCTCTGAAACTATTAAGTGCTTTTGTTTGGCTCATTCATTTTCTTCTGTCAGAGCTGCATCTTCTCCATGAGACTGTCCTGTTATTCCTTTGGCTGCACATGGTTCATAATACTAAGTGAGCAGAGAGTTTGGGACTTTTATGTTTGGGATTGTGTTTAGGTTTTTTTTAATCAGCTTTTCAAATGATTAGTTTTTTTGTATTGCTTTGTTTAAAATAAATGTAAGGGATGTTCTTTTCAGGGCCAACTTCTTAGAAAGTATTCAGAATATAAAAGCATTTGAAATGCTTGTGCTGTAGCAGATAAAACCTTCTTTATGAGAACTAGCTTATCTACTAATTGAGTTTCACTGTTCTTTTTTAAGGGCTGCACAAAGATGTTCAGGGACAACTCTGCCATGAGGAAGCATCTGCACACCCATGGCCCTCGAGTACACGTATGTGCAGAATGTGGCAAGGCCTTTGTGGAGAGCTCAAAACTAAAGCGGCATCAGCTAGTCCACACCGGAGAGAAACCCTTTCAGGTACTGTTAACCTCAGGCATGAGTCCCACCATTTAAACATGTGGAATGTAGCTAACCTGGCTTCCATAGGACTTTGGGGTTACAGTGTCTTTTCTAGGATCAGATGAGGCAATGAATGATGACTGTAAAAACTGGAAGTCCCCTTTAGCTAATTAGGCTGTTACGGACTTCTCTTAGAAATTGGCAAATTGTATGTACCTGGGAGATACCTTTCAAAATAAGATGTAAAGTTACCCACTTTAAAAATGGAGGTTGTTGAATTAGGAAAATTTCTCTTTTTCCTCATCATCTTGTGGACAACTGAGACTTGAGGCTGTTTGCTCAGTTGACTCAGGACACTAATTTTCAGTAGCAGGTGTTAACCAGTTTGCAGCAAAATGATGGGAGTTACTGAATCTCTCCATTTATATTACGTCACGTGGATTTCTGCCACCAGAGGTGCTCTGCCTTTTTTATAAATCTTTGTTGCAGCTATTGATTTTCTTGAGCATATCTGTGTTCTCCAATATACAATTAAGAGATGTCTTTTTTTAAAAGGAAAGTATTTCACAAACTTCATTTCACAAACCTGCAGTCCTCAGGCATTGGCTTAAATACATATGCTGGATGTACTGTGTGATATATATATGTACTTAGCACTGATGTGCTGTCCTTTTTATTTCAAGCCCATCTTAAAAGTAAAGCAGGTAAAATGAGCAAATCTTGCCAATTTTCACTGAAAGGGGAAATTCTGATGTGAAACCTTGTTTCTATTTGTGGGGCAGTGTAACAAAGTACTGTTTCAGATGCAGGGCAGGTGTTTTTAGTGGAAGACTTTGCTTGCAGGCTGAAAGTTATTTATCTCCCTCTTTGAAAATAGATATCGTATATATACTATATGTGGTATCCTTCAGCACATATACTGAAGTATTGCAGTTTTTAGTCTAATTCACAGGTGATGCCCACAGCTTCACCTGTAATAATCTTCAGCATCTAGCTTCATGTTTGTGCAGCCTAGCGATGTAAAGAAGACTGTTGTTCTAATCAATGCTGGAAATGTGTGCTATTTTGTTAGCTAACAGAGTATGTCTTTTCCTTTCAACAGTGTACATTTGAAGGATGTGGGAAGCGTTTTTCACTGGACTTCAATTTACGCACACACGTGCGAATTCATACTGGCGACAGGCCCTACGTTTGCCCATTTGACGGCTGCAATAAGAAGTTTGCGCAATCAACTAACCTGAAATCTCACATCTTAACACACGCTAAGGCCAAAAACAACCAGTGAAAGTTGGAGGAGAACATTCTTGAACTCAAAGCGTCTTGCAGGAAAATGAATTGGAACGAAATACGCCTCCCCTTTGTATATTGTTTCTAGGAAAGAATTTTAAAAAAAGAACCCTACAAGCCTAAAGGACATGTTTTGATAAGTAGTAAATAAAAAGCAAAAAAAAAAACCCAAACAAACAACAAAAATCACACAAAAAACTTTAAGGTGACATTGCTAAGATGCTCTGCCTTGATCTGTAACCCCGTTTCAAGAACACGGTGTTTTGTAAAGTATGTCCCCAACTGGACGGGTCAGCTCGTGAACTTGCATCAAAAAAAGACAGTTCTTTATACAACAGTGCTAAAATTGAACTTCTTTTCACACTCTTATAAATATGAAGCTCACCTGTTAAATTTTTTTTTAATTTTGTATTTTCCAAGTGTGCATATTGTACACTTTTTGGGGATATGCGTGGTAATGCTATGTGTGATTTTCCGGAGGTTGATAACTTGCTTGCGGTAGATTTTCTTTAAAAGAATGGGCAGTTACATGCATACTTCAAAAGTATTTTCCTGTAAAGAAAAAAAAGTTATATAGGTTTTGTTTGCTATCTTAATTTTGGTTGTATTCTTTGATGTTAACACATTTTGTATAATTGTATCGTATAGCTGTAATGAAATCATGTAGTATCAAATATTAGATGTGATTTAATAGTGTTAATCAATTTAAACCCATTTTAGTCACTTTTTTTGGAGAAATACTGCCAGATGCTGATGTTCAGTGTAATTTCTTTGCCTGTTCAGTTATGGAAAGTGGTGCTCAGTTGTAGAATGTATTGTACAGGCACTGACAGTTTATTAACACCTGATAATGTGTACATCCCCCCCATGTAATAGAAAGGGCAACAATAAAACAGTGGTCCTAAAGAATCTGGCAGAAAATGATCTGTAAGCACAGTCTATTTTCTTTTGTTGTCCAGAGCAGTTCTAGTTCCTCTTGACCTCCCAGAAACTGGAAGCTAAATAAACTCAAGTTTCCTTTACTTTGCATTCAATTACAGTGATTTGTGATGCAATGACATAATGCCACATCAGGTGGTATATCTAAACAGAATTGCTGACTGTAATTCTGGTTGTGAATGACCTAGACTTCCATTAACTGGAGTGGTGGATTTGGAGACTTGGCAGTGTAGTGGGACTTTCCAGTGTGCCTGGACAGCAACTAGGTAAAACAGTACAGCGAACTAAATGGGAACCTTTGCTTAGTCAAGGTAAAGAATGTTAGAGGTTTAAATGCAGTAACAATAGAAAGTGAAGGAATGGTAGGGTTTGAGTGGTAATACCAGGAAAAAAAAAGAAATTGTCTTTTGGCTGGCTTGTTTGACTGAGTGTAATGATAAAAATTCTTAGAACCTTATTGGACACCTTTCACTTCAAATCAAGAACTCTGTGTTCTAAGAGAACTTGATGGAGTTGAGTTTTGATGATCTAACTAAGAGTGGTTACTACTCATTTGTTCAAGTGTTCAAAGAACTTAACAGATACTATAGTAAAATGTGGCAGATTAATAAACAGAAGAAAATGCACAGAAATACATAAGTTATTTTTTAGAGATGTGTAACATATTTTAATGCAGTAAAAAGCATTGTTAATCTTTTTCTGAATTCTGTTCTTAAAAGGTTCATCAAAGTTTTCATTGCTAATACTGTAAAACTTAATTTTGAGTCCAGTGTTGGTGGTAGTGGAAAAACATGGGTAATAAAGAAACTGCACTTAAGACCGAGAGATTTTCATCCATACATGAATTAATCTGAACACTGCAACTCTAGTCTGAGGTTATTAGAGGTAGAAAGAAGGTTGGGGCATTTAATTGTAAAGTATGAGTTAGAATTTTGGCAGTATTTTTTCTTTTATATATAAGCAGTTTTTGAACAGGACAATATACTGAAACTTGTATAGTTATAGTTAAATTAAATTCTGTATACAGTTAAATTAGTGTCTATTCTTTTTGGAAGGAAATAAAATGAATTCAGTCTAGTTCTAATTGACCCTACATTTTTTCTTAAACAGTATCTATGATGGTGATAGGTTTGTGCAGAAATTTGTTTTCCTGTGTTGTAAAGTGGTACCCATTTTATTGAATTTTAAGGTGTCAGTACTTCCTCCTTGAACATACATTTGAGATTAAACTGTTAAATATTGGTTTGAGGACCAACTAGGAACTGTAACTGTTAGTACCTCTAGTTATATAGCATCCAATTACAGAGAGAAGTTTTCATCCAGGCCTCAAATCAGTAGGACTCAATGTACTCCTGAGTATAAGTAGCAACACATAGTAGCTTGAAAGGTCTTGCTTTGTAAGTAGTTAGTTCCATATTGGGTATGAATAAATACTTGCATTAAGCAGCTTCTCTAAGTTATTCAAGCTTTTAAACATAGTTGGCACACCTTGCTCTCAAAACATCATGCTGAATTGATACCAGAGTTTTTCAGTGAAGAAATTGCAGGCTTTGAGAATAGCAAGAGTTGATTTTGAAACCAACATTCCCAGCCTACTATTGACGAGTTCCTGCTTTACACCACCAATATGTGAACAAGTTCAGGTAAGGAGAGGAGAGTCTGAGGGGTGGTGGAAATGTAGCTGACGGTTTTAAAACTGTCAAAAGACTTTGGTGCTTACTCACTATGCACATTTTACTGCTCATTTGATCGTACTTGTACCTCATCTGCTTCTGCTGCTGTCAAAGGAGCAAATTCTGTACTCGGTGTTTTACTCAGACCAACTTTTTAAAGGTAGAACTGACTAGACTTTTCTAGATGTGTCTATTTATGGTCTGTCAGTAAATACATGACAAACTGGATTTAAATACCTATTACTTGTGGAGAGTTTCTTGAAAAGGTCGGAGGGAGTGCAAGTTCAGATTTGAAATGCTAAGTAAATTCTTAGTGAAACAGAGTGTCAGAACATCAGCTGAACATGAACTTAATTTTAGTTATCTTCTGTTTGAAGAGATTCACTGTTGAATTGAGGTGGTGCATTTTGACTTTTTTCTTTCCCATAGTGGCTGCAGCTTGTCCATCAACAGAGCCAAATACTAAACACGTTTTAACAATGTAGCTTAGCAGTAATACAGTTTAAAGGCAGGTGGAAATCCTTTCTCTCCACTAATTCTAGTAGGTAAAAAGCAAAAGAAACAGTAGTTACCAGAATGGCAAAATTATTGAGGCTTTAAAATGTTTGAAGAAAGCTAATCCCTTCAAAGTGCTAGGTGAAGAGTGGCAAATTCACATGGCGTTTTCACTTGGTCGTCACCTGCCTTAAGGTGCTCACAGAATATTTTGTCAGTGCATGCCTTGGAAAAACTGGGTCTGATGAGTCTTATCAGTTAAAATGGAGAAACTCGTGGAGAGTACATGCTGAATAGCATTGTTCAAACTGTTTATTAATGGCTGGAAGAAAAGGAAAATGTGTTATTTTTGTCAGGGCTGCTAGACAAATCCATCTAGGAAGTATAGTCAGTCAAGTGGCAGCTGTTACTGCCATTGGTTGATCTATAAGGTATGTCTATAATGTACCATCTGTAATTTTGGCACTAAAGAATTAGTTTTCATCTGTACAGCACCATTCTAAGGTCTGCTGTGTTATGGTGGCTGGAGGGGGAAGTAAACAATGTCTGTCAGTATTGAACTTTACTGCACTAATGTTCCTGTAGTGCTTAAAGCTTATGGGGACGAACTGGGGTGGATTTCAAAAATGAATTTTGCAGGCAGGACTAAAAATAAGACTTGGACTTCAGGCCAATGTGCTTGTTCATGGCTGTGTAAATGGAATGGTTTAAAAAGTAGCACTTTTCCTTGGAAAGAGTCCCAGGGCAAAAGAATGGGTGAGTGAAGTAGAGCAGAGGGTGTGTGACCCTGCTGTTGAACACAAGGAGCAGAAACGTCTACACAGTGATCCATAAAGGCAGAAGCACATTAGAGCAGGACTGTATGTGCTTGTATTATGAGATTCAATATTCACTTTGAGCATATGAATTGGTCTAGTGTGAGGATGGCTTTACAGCAATGCTTAAATGCCACCTGGATGGCTACTGCCTTAATTTTATAAGGTAATTTCAGCCATGGTCCTATTCCCATTTTCATTCTCTTTGCTTAAATCAAGTTTGTGTACTCAGTCATCTTACATTGTTAAGGCAGTTTTGCTTAGAATTTTTTTCAGTCTTTTTCTCTGGAAATTGCTGGAGAATTTAGAATTTCCTTCTGAAGCAAGCATGTCAGATTCCAAATGAGAGTTAAAGTGAAGATTTGGGTCCTCACTTCCCCTAATGTAGCAGAAAATCACTGTTTTGCTGTAGATAATAAGATCACTTACAGCAGCAACTGGGTCTTGGACAACTCCTATTTCAGAGTTTTCTAAATCTTTTTTTCTATCAGAAAAGCTCTAAGATTGGAGGTGAGGACGTGATAACCCCCTTGTGAGCTGCTGTTCTCACCAGGTTCCTGTATATGCTGGAAGCTCTCTTCAGGAGCAAACCCGAAGTTCTGTCCAATGTTGGTGAATTTTGGGAGGGAGAGAAAGGGACAGAGAGGCAGTGGCATCCTTGCAGGACTTCTGCTTTCTCTTGCCACCGCATATTAAGTGTTGCAGATTTAAGTGTTATTTCTTTCTAATCGGGCTGATACTCGGTGGCATCTCTGTCAGTGCTTTGTTTCCGCCTGCACAGAAACTCCTGAGCAGCAGTTTGCCAGGAGATGGCAGTGAACGACCTGTTTGCACAGCGTGACCAGCAGGCAGAATGGCAGTGTCAGGGTGTCCCTGTGAGGTCAAGTGTGCGCAGGGTGTCCTGTGGTGTTCAGTGGACCTTGGCAGACTTGGAGCGTGCCAGTGTCAAAGAGCAAATTTCCCACACACCACTGCAGGAGAATAGGTACAACTCTGTGCTGATGTCTGAGAGTCCTCGGTGTACATCAAAAGCACCAACAAGGCAATGAAAATAAAAACTCTTTGAGTGTGACATGGGTCATATATGTATGCAAACATCAAACATTAATATTAAATATCTTCACAGAGAAATGTGGAAATCAAATGACACGAGGTGTTAATGAATCTGCTGTGAGTGGCTATTTTGGTTAGCTGATAGACCTGCAAAATGCCACTGCTTCTCCCCAGCTTCTTCCCAGCAGTGGCTTCCAAAAAAGTCCAAGCTCTCCTGAGGCAGCCCTTTGCTTTCAGTCTGTTGCTGCCCATGATGTGTGGAAGGCCATTGCAGAGACTGCAGAACAGGACAGATGTTGCATTGGAGTCCTGCATTGGTGCTCTTCAGGGAATCAAAAATCTCAAGTAAGGTGTTTCTCTCTGGAGCAGGCCCACAGAAAAGGTGTTTTTGGAAGGATGTTGTGAATAACAGGAATATTTTTCAGATAAATCATAGAGCATGTAAAGATTGAGGCGTAAGATGTAATTCTTGTTAAATAGTGGAAAATTCATACACAAAAGGTATGTCTTAATGTGCTTCAATTAAAGCTCATCTCAGGAACTGGTTGCAAGACAAATCTGTAGAAAACTGCCTTGTTGGTTTGTGTTTTGATTTAAGGGCTAATAAAGTCAGGTGTCCTTCAGAGCTGCAAGATGCTTGCCAAGGATCTCACTAAAGCTTCCAGTTGCAATTTTGGCTTGCAAAGGCTTTCACTGCCTCACACGTGAGGCATCATGCAGCTTATGTGTTGACTTATTTTTCAGTGCATTTATTCTTTTCTCAGGAAAACAGAAAATTTGGCCTTTTGATATAGAGTCCTTCGGTTTTCAATCTTAACTGGTGTTTTGACTGAACCTCCAACGCATTTATATGAATCCAATGACTACCATATTTTCAAAGGGCATACAAATGTTTATGGTTTGGAAACGGATTGTAAGGAATAATTTCAGGTCTTCAGGCTTTCCTCTTGTGTGATTGGTTGGTTGGTGGTTTTTATTCTTGCACAGGTTAGGGATAAGGGATTTCATCTCTTTTTTTTTTTGTGGAGGGAGAAATTGAAATGAGTAGAGTCTCAGCTATGAACTGGCAGGGAAGCAGGTATCTGCCTGGATTCAATTTACCTCCTTTAATTGCAGTTTAAAAGCTTAATCTCTATTACCGGCCTGTTTGAAAAGTACCTGTTATAGATTCTCCCTTAAGTGAAAAATCCTGAGAGATTTTTCCTTAAGTGAAAATACCTCAGTGCACAAGGAAGAAGGTATATGCCCTGATTGATTGCAACACTTAAATATTCCTCATCTATGATAAATCTCTGCTTAAGATAACTAGATCATGTCCTAGGAAAAGAATATGTATTTTATTTCATACAAACTTTAATTTGTCCAAGTCAAATTACTGTAGCAATGCTTCTTTCTATTTTGATATATTTAACAAATGGTGCAAACCATGAAGTCAGGCTGTATTATAATTTTAGTATTTTATTGATTGACACATGGGTATGGCTAAAATGGCTATTGTACTGTTAGTAAAAACCACAGTGTTTCTTTCAGTAAGAAAAAGCAGTCATAATAAACTGTAATAGTGAATGATACAAAGAAATAATTTGACTGTGTTAGTTTTTATGTTTTACAGACCTGAAGAATATTTTGTGAAGATTAGAACTTGCCTTTCTTCCATTTATACCTGTCTATAGGGTATTAGTTTTCACTGCAGACCTTGCCTTGCTTTCAGTTTATTTATTGATGAGCCTGTATAGCTTAAAACTTTCTAGATCAAATCAGTGAAAACTGGTAATAAACTGTAAGTAGAAAGCTTTTACTGTATATCATATGTATTATTGTGTATATTATGTCGCCCTTTTTTTTCTGTTAGTGATAACCATTTTTGCAATTAGTGAGGATACCACTATTACAAAAATTGCAAAATAGTTGCACTGGGAAGATGAAAATGGCTGATTTTCCTCTGCTTTTCTCCCCCACTGTCCATGGGCATACATAAATTCCTGAACATTTGAAAGAAGCAGTTTGCTTCCTGTTGATTTCAAGGCCTGTCTCTACTAGGTTTGGACCAGCAAGTTCTCTGCTTCCCTGCTCTCTTCTTGTGCCTCCTGGAGTCATGTAGTCCCTCAGATCCTTCATCTGTCTCCTTGGCTGTGGTCGGGTGTATTGCCTTGGGTGACCTTCTATTTTCTCTGACTTATTCTGGCAGAAGAGGAGTTTAATTGCATGTTCTGCTAATCTAATGGTATTTGGTACACTTCTGGGCTTTAAATTGTTCTTTAACTACCCACAGATTAAAAGTCTGGCTAACAGCAGCTGTTCACACCTGTTTTCTGGCATAATAATAAATATATTTAATTTCAAAGAGCAAACACATCTCTGCTTTGCAAGGTCAAATTTTTTTACTTGTGTTTTAGCCACTTTCTCAGCATGGTACCTGTGCTGCACTTGCAATGGGCAGGTTTTCATCTCCTGAATATCTTGCTACTCTTTCATGTGAACTATATAAAGAGCTATATCATAGAATCCTAGAATGGCTTGGGCTGAAAGGGACCAGCCACAAGATCATCTAATTCCAACCTCCCTGCCACAGGCAGGAACACCTTCCACTAGACCAAGTTGCTCAGAGCTCCGTCCAGCCTGGCCTTGAACACTTCCACAGATAGAACATTGTCTGGGAAACCTGTTCCAGTGCCTCACCACCCTCATAGTATAGAATTTCTTCCTAATTGCTGATCTAAGCCCTTGTCCTATCAATGTGTATATGCAGAGAAATATGAAGGAGCCAAGAATTGTCATGTTACAGTTGCAGGCATGATGAACCGAATTTCACACCAGTAGTTTTACTATAGTAACTTCTTTAAGAAGTATTACATCTGCGTGCTTTTTTCCCCTTTTGTCCTAATTGAGCATGTTTGTGGCTGTAATTTGTAACACTGTCAGGAACCATCCAGTTTAAGGAGTGAGTTTTGCTGTCAGTGAGTTTTATCTTCTTAATCTGTTCAATTGTTGGGCTATTAATAAATCACCTTCTACCTGGTATCATGATGCTTGATGATGCTGTGGGAAGAAGGATCTGGGGAGGCAGGACATAGTTCTGTCTGAATTGGCTGACATCTCAAAAATCTAGCAGAAAGGAACTGTATTGTGTTTAAAAAGGCTGAGGCTATTGTCTAGCTTAATTCAAGAGTTAGGAAGGAGATTCCAAGTAAGTGACACCAGACTAGGCTGAAAGCTGGCTTTACTGTCCTCTCAGGCTTGTTGAATAACATCTGATGTCTGCTACTGATTATTTCTGAGTTCCAGATGGATGGATTTCTGGATGGAATGCTTTAGTAAACACTGCAAGTAAAACATTGTATAGCCCTTTTCTGTTTTAATGACACTACAGTCTTTTAGGGAGATGCTGTTTGCTTATTCCAAGTATTTCTGTCTGTGCCATAGTTCAGTGTTGTTGTTTTTCTTGCTGAGAGAACAAAAGGTACTTGACTGGAACTGACCCTGGTCATGGTCAGTTGAAGAGGTGTTGGCTTTTCCCTTTTCTGATCTGGCAAACTGATGCTTGACAGGGTTTGTGTCAGTCACAAGAAGATGAATTAGTGGAGCCAGTAGCTGAAGTAACCTTTAAACAGGAGGACATGGACCCGCTGTACTTAAGTTCAGAGAAGGCCACAAAGATGCTCGGGGTGTGTTGGGCACCTCTCCTGTGAAGACAGGCTGAGAGAGTTGGGACTGTTCACCCTGGAGAAGAGAAGGCTTATAGCACCTTCCAGTACCTAAAAGGGGCCTAGAATAATTCTGGAGAGGGACTCCTTACAAGGGCATGGAACGATGTAACAGTTTAAAACTGAGAGAGTAGGTTCAGATTAGATATTAGGAAGAAGTTCTTGGCTGTGAGGGTGATGAGGCACTGGCATAGGTTGCCCAGAGAAGTCGTGGATGGCCCGTCCCTGGAAATGTTCAAGGCCAAACTGAATGAGACTTTGACCAACCTGGTCTAGTGGAAGATGACCCTGCCTATGGCAGAGGGGTTTGGGGTCTCATCTTTAAGGTTGCAACCCAAATCATTCTGTGATCAGCAAGGAGAGGTGTTTTCCATAGGTCATAATACACAGCATTCTGCTGCTCCTGTGGGGTGTTTTGTTTGAAATACTGGCAGTCTTTCTGGGTGTTTTTCTGAGTCAGGTATGAATGATACTTGATTCTGACATGACTCTGCAGGGACCCAAGACTTGTCTTTGCCAATTGAGCAGCCTTGGTGCTAATCAGCACTGCTTAAACCAAATAAATGCAGAATGTGAGGGGTTTAAGCATAGCACCAGCCCTTTGGCTCTAAAAGTAGGATTGTTCTCTTAGTAACAAAAATGTCAGTTTGGAGAATTGAGGTCAGGCAACTTCCTTTCTTTGCTCCAGTGAACTGATTGACTAAGCCAGAGCAAGACCCTCTCCTTCCTGCTGGGTGATGGAAGGCACATAGGGAAGAAATTTCTACTGGCAAAAGCTAGAAACCCAATTTTCTTGCAGGCTTGATTTAACACAAAAAAGCATCTGAGTAAAACATAAAAAACTTTATGAAGAACCAAAGTCAAAATTTTTAAAAAATTTATTCCCTCAATTTTATATACAATAATTACAGTCTACTGTACAAGGTGTAAATGGTCTTTGCTGTGAGTTGTTGTGCATATGCAGCTTAGTAGACAGATTTAACATTCAATTTGAATCTCAGTGCAAGTAGGCACTAGAACATCTACCATACCTCCAAGGTATAAAAAGACATACCAGTTTTACAGGTTTCTCCAGCATATTTTGTTACAGTGCGAAATGCTATGAAAAAAGGTTTCTTTAGAAAATTCATATAAATTAAAACACATATTGCACTTGTCCCAACCAAAAGTGTTAACAAGTTATACTTACTGAACTACTTTGATATGTTTTAAAACATTGCTCACACACGGTACTCCTTCCTCCTGGCTATTTGTGCCAAATATGTGCAGGATTTTTTTCAAATCTTAAATAACTGTTGATACCTCTTTGACTAATACAATTCTTCTTGAACAGGATGCTAAAAAAAAGTAAAATTAAACATCACAGCAGATTAATGTAACAAGAAAATTCTCCAAAACCCTTTCCAGTCTTCTTTCCAGTAGCACTGTAAGTAAATACATAAAAATCAGTATTGTTTAAATTCATAATGCAAGTGTATTGAACAGTAACCTTTTCAGACACTTACACCCCTATTTTCTGAAAAGGTATGAAACCTCCAGTTCTAAATACATATGTATTTCTATGTTACTTTGAGCTGCTAAGATAACATTGCACTCACAAACATTTTGTACAATACCACAGGCAGGACTTTGACTTCTGTACATCACTGGCTGCTATGGGGCATGTTGGGAGTAGTGGTGCAAAGTTGCATTAACTTTGGAGAACAAAGTCTCCTTGGGCTGAACTACTTAATACAGTCTGTGCACCCACCAAAGGAAAAACAGAGGTGAAGGCAAATAACATAAGTCTTACTAGATTTGATTTTCCCTAAATCCTTACAAGCCTTGAGATTTAAAGAACAAGTGCATTTGAGTGCAAATGCTAACTTTGTGCTTAAGATATTTGTTCAAAGCTGAAAGGTAAGGGAGTAGCTTAGATACAAAATTTTTTTTTTTTGCAAATTCACATGAATAAAGTTGCTACTAAAACCACTGACATATAAAAGCAGAGGATAAGTAAAATATGTGACTAGCTGAATACTAGTCCATGTCTTAAAGAGTTCAGGATTACCTGCAACATGCCTCCAGCATTTAATTTCTTCCCCCTACTTCACCTTGGAAAAGTATACTTATTCCTGTCATCTACAAAATGAGTATTTCTTTCATGAAAGCATTTCTGCATTCAACCCAACTCAGTCATTCAAAACATGAGTGGAAGAAAACACAATTTCTGATACTACGACATTCTCCAGATCCTCTTCTGGAGCCACAACAGTAACTTTCTAAAGGCAGGTCCTGTTTATACAAGTAGTGTAATGACATCCTAATTTGATACATTTAGGAATTCTTACACAGATAGTGTACATCTACACTACTTGTGTGGGTCAAGTGTTCATGTTTAACACAACCCAACCGGCCTTGGATGAGGAGAACAAAAAGATTAAGTTCACAAACTTGAAGGCTGATGGATTACTGGACCTGGTTCACATTCAGGAATGTTGTCTTCTGACCTCATGTACATTAGGAACACAGTGACAGTAGCAAAGGTAGCTGCATTGACAGGAAAAGCACGGAGAAGTGTGGAAGTGAGACCCCTTGTGAACACCCTCCAGCCTTCTTCATGGTAACTCTTTCTGACACAGTCCAGAATGCCATTGTATTGTGTAATGCCTCCGACTCCATCGGCCTGAAGTCGGGATTTGATCACATCCATGGGATAGGTTGAGAGCCAGGACACAATTCCCGACATCCCTCCAGAAAATAACAGTTTGGGAATAACATAACTGTCTTCAGCTTCACAGCCTAAATACCTAGTCATGCAGTCATAGGTCAGGAAGTAAAAGCCAAAGCTTGGAGTTTCTCTTATGAATGTAGAGACCATGCCCCTGTTAATACCTCTCAGCCCTTCCTTTCGATAGATTTTGATCAAACAATCCAGAGAATTTTTGTAGTTCTTCGTTTTTAGTTTGTATTCTCCTGTTCCTTGAAGCTGCATCCTTGTCTTTGCCAACTCCATGGGACAGCAGATGACACACTGGATAGCCCCTGCTGCTGACCCTGCAAGGAACTGGTTTAGAGGAGTGTCTTTCCCAAGAGCACGAAGTGTGTTTCCTTGTACACCGAACACAAGCGCGTTAATGAACGTAAGTCCCATCATTGGTGACCCAATACCTTTATAGAGTCCAAAAGCCTAATGGAAGAAGGAAGGAAAAATGCTTTTTAAAAGTGGTGTTGATAACTTCCTGAAACTGCACAATATGGCCTTTCTGGCTCTCCCAGAATCACAGAATTAACTAGATTTGAAAAGACCTTTGAGATCGTCAAGTCCAACCTTGACTTAACACCACCTGAACTAAACCATGGCACTAAGTGCCACATCCAGTCTTATTTTAAACACTTCCAGGGGCCGTGACTCCACCACCTCCCTGTGCAGCCCATTCCAATGGCCCATCACTCTTTCTGTGAAGAATTTTTTCCTAACATCAAGCTTAAACTTCCCCTGGTACAGCTTAAGACTGTCCTTTTGTTCTGTCACTGGTTACCTGGGACAAGAGACCAACCCCCACCTGGCTACATCCCCCTTTCAGGCAGTTATAGAGAGCGATAAGGTCTTCCCTGAGCCTCCTCTTCTCCAGGCTAAACAACCCCAGCTCCCTCAGCCATCTTCAGAGGGCTTGTGTTCCAGACCCCTCACCAGCCTTGTCGCTCTTCTCTGGATATGTTTGAGCATCTCAACATTTTTCCTAAATTGAGAGGCCCAGAACTGGACACAGCACTCAAGGTGCAGCCTCACCAGTGCCGAATACAGGCGAAGAATAACTTCCCTGGTCCTGCTGGCCACACTATTGCTGATACAGGCCAGGATGTCATTGACCTTCTTGGCCACCTGGGCACACTGCTGGCTCATGTTCAGTGTCCTGTCAATCAGTACCCTTTCTGCCTGGCCACTGTCCAGCCACTCTACCCCCAGCTTGTAGCTCTGCATGGGGTTGTTGTGTCCAAAGTGTAGGACATGGTTTTTGGACTTGTTAAATCTCATATTGTAGGTCCCTTGTGCCCTAACCTTCTAACAGTGGCCAAAAGATCAGGCCCACCTTGATTTGTAATAAAAAATTCATCTCTGCCTAGAACACTAACATCTAAACAACTTAGCAGTAAAAGTATATAGTTGAACACATCCAGAAGATAATCTTAGTCCATCCTGAGAAAAGTTTTCTAGCAGATTTTACACTTTAAGTAGCGTAAAGTCTGAAGCTGCCCTTTTAGCTATGGTCTTCATGCTTCACTGGCAAAAACACCCCACTAATTTCCTCACTCATTGCCCAGATTGCTTGCATTTTCAGAAAATTAGTTATTTAAATAACTTACTATTTTATTAAAAAAGTTAGCCTCAAAATGCCAACTTGGTGATCTTCTTCACAAAGTTTCTGACAAACTTCTGACTGCAATATCTGCACTATGGTCAGGTGAGGTTCAGAGTGTGCTTTCTCTCTTGATCTTCAATACCTATAGTTTTTTTTAACAGCTTTCCCACCCTTCTGAGTCAAAATATACAAAGATAAAAAATATGCAAAGCATTAATTTCATACTTACAGATTCTTGCTTTATGATGGACTGAAAGCAATGGAAAGTCCCACGGTAGAGAGGTTTCTCTACATTTTGAACTTGTAGACGAACCTATAAAAAGTTGTGCAAGATAACTTGTAAATAAGGAGAAACCTAATGGGTAAACTAGTGTCTTGTACATATGTGGAGATTTGCTATAGCAATGGATATGCAAGAGCACAGCCTGGATACTAGAATGTCATATGTGGCAAAATACTTTGAAAATCTTGTATAAGTGTTTTGAATTAATTTGGGAGGTGAAAATATGAAGGGAAGAAGATTATTAACTCCTAGTGAATATTAGAAAACCAGTATATGGAAGGGTACATTGTCATCTAGAATTTCAAGTAAAGTTTTCTAGTACAGGCTGCAACAGGGACTTTCTTTAGCTGCCAAGAATACTTCTGTTCACACTAAGGAATATCTGTACAAACCTGACGAAGTTATATATTAAAAAAAAAAGTTATTTGCAAGTCAATCATGAAATAAGGATAATTTTAAAAGGATGGAAACTTTCAACAGCATCCATAGCATTTCTACCAGATTTGGGCCCATTCATTGAGATCTAATTATTTTTTCAGAGGGTAACTGACCAGTGACTCTTAACACTCCTGTCTTTGCATAAGGGAAGGAATAAAAAGCCATTTATCCTTTTAAATTTTAATCTGCTTTTTTAAAACCTACTGAATGCAAGCAATTCCTCAGGGTGTGGCTGCTTCAAACCTTTAATGTTAGTAATCAATTAACTTTTCCAAAACAGAAACAGTATGTTCTACTGGACAGATAGATGCTTCTGTAACTGCTGGTCTTAGGAGACAGCTCCCTTTCTGGATGTTTTTGAGCCTTTAATAGCAAAGTCCAATTCTGTTTTTTCACGCTAATTTGCCCTCAGCATGCTTACAGTCTCAATTCTACTTAGCTCATGCGAAGCCCCACACTGCAATAAACTCAATAAACTGGTTTCACTGGATTGATAAAGTTATAAATCTGTCTTTGATCTTGAGCATGGAGAACTGCAGTGTTCTTCAGAAAAGATGTTTATCAACCATTTAATGCTGCTGCTGCAACTCCAGGGTAAAAAAGCTTCAAGACTTATTTTGAGCAAAAGAAAAAATTATTCTATCTGTGTGAAAGATTCATGAACTTAATCTTCTTGTCTGTGTTTGCCTAAAGTAATAAAAAACACCACCACAACAATGAAAGGCAATGTAAGATGCGAGTCTAGAAAAGGATTTGTGGAGGTGCTTTGTCAGAATGCTATATTCAGGTTAGCTTTCTTCAAGGGAAAAATAAATTATTTTTATTTAGGTTTTTTATTATATTCCTACTGCACATAATTTTGTGCTTTGTAAATCAAAACTTGAGTTTTCAGTGTCTTTTTAATATACACATCAGTGTATGTTAGCCATGCTGGGGGGCTGGGATCACTTTGGGTCTTACAACATCTTAGAGGTAAAAGCAGGCTTACGATAGGATTCAAAGCAAATAAATCCTCTGGTACACAAAATGGTGTTTCTGGGGTAGGCAGATTGTAAAAACTGTTAAAGAAGCAGGTCAACAAACAAAGTCATAAATCTTAACAACTTGTCACAATTTCAGAAACTGAAGTTTTACTCCATTTATAATTTACTGCTATTGTTTCAAATCCCACCTGTAAAGTCAGGGGACTTCCACATGGATGTGGTTTGGGAGATTTGCAGCTTAGGAACCTTCTCACTTGATCTTCTCTATGCACTTGTTTAGTAGTTTAGAATTAGTCATATTCTATATATGGGTTGAATTTCCTAGTGGCATACAGTTCCCACTATTTTTGTCTGAATAATTTGTGAAATATTAACCAATTAAGCCTTGTTGTAGGATAACATATTTAGAGAGTACTGACTCTTCAGGTCTAAGAATGAAAAAACTCTCTCTTGAGCACAGTGCTGGTCACCTCAGGGTACCCACAGTAGCAAACTGCAATGCAATGCAATGCAAGGCAATGAGTGAGTGCACATAAAACTTTCATGCTGTATTCAACAAGCTCTTTAGTGTGTACAACTATAGGAAGGATGAATGATGTGCAAACTTTAGCCATCTATTCCTTTCATTGCCCAATATTCTTGCTTCCTCCTTATTGGAAGCCACTGTTACTAAGGTTTTTATGTTGAATAGTAACACACAGTGATTTCACATCACTAAAGACTTGAGTAAAGGTAGTCAAGAGTAAACAAGAAACCCAAACCACTACATCCCACAAACAGTTCAAGCATTTAATGAATTGGGAAATAAGTGACTTTTGAAGTCTCTTAGCAGTGAAAACATCCTCCAAGAATATGTAGTGGATAAGATCTCAACAAAAATGTGCCTGAGATTCAGTTTTAGAGACATTGTGTGTGGAAGTGTATACAGCCAGAAATGCATAGCAGAAAGAAGGTTCAGAATAAAACTATATTAAAAAAAATATATATCTTTAAACCCCACTCCCTCCATGCCATAGCTGTAGAAGAGGGACACATCAGTTTAAAACTAAAAAGGGAGAAAGCTTCATAAGTCTTTCAGATCTTTACTTGAACTAATACATTTGGGAATAAATCAAGACTGAGAGAAACAGAAGTGTTCACCTGGGCTATACTTACTAGGTAACTCTCCCGTGATGAGGCTTATCTGTCATCTACAACAAAGTAACACTTTTGCTGTTAATGAAGACAGCCCCTAGCTCAGAAAGTAAAGGCAGTTAAAAGCAAAAAAGCAATTTTATACATTACAACAACAAACCAGGGATAAGCAGTTTGCCAGTTCTGAGATCAGCTCAGTTGCAGGTTTCACAGGCTTAATTTTTCCCTGTGTCTCCCACCATCCCCCTCCCCACTCTGTGAAACACGAGCACCGGCAAAAAAAAAAAAGCTTAAATGCCAAGACAGAAGTAAAATTCTGGCTTATCTAAGCAGCTTTCCCATTGTTCAGTTACATTAAAAATGCACAGTCTAAGGTGACTACCAGCTAGCCCTTTAAACACTGCAGAACTATAAAAAGAGTTAACACATATACATACACAAGTTATGCAATGTCTTTCTTTTTTTTTCCATAAAGGCTGGTAAGTTCTCACATACAGTGGTGACTATGCCAGCTAAGAACACAAGCATTACTATTTGTTCTAACAAAAAATAGATAGATGCTTATAATACCTTCTAATGTAAATGAAAATATCATGTGCCACGCTGGCTTTCATACAACATTTAGAGTCATCCAGAAACAAATTATTTGCTCTATTGTAAAACAAGATGTTTTTTCCAAAGCCAATACATCTGCTGAAACCAGCATGGGAGCCCTAGTTTTTGCAGACAGTTAAATGCTTAGTTTCATGCAATAGAAGCTGTTCCACTTTAAAAAACAAAAAAACCCACACATAATGGACTTGAGTCTGAGCATAGAATTTTCACAGTTTTGCTGGATTCAGTGAAATGACCCATCACCTTTAGTTAAGCATGTAAAACTTGGCAGGATGAGGGTGAGAGAAAAAGACAGCTGGCCTTGTACAACCATAGGAAAAATTGTGTGGATCTGATAATACCATTCCTGAAAATATATACTAGAATTCAACTGAACTATTTAACAGTCAATTTTACCATGTTCTGAGCAACAAAAAAGACAGATTTTACTATTTGAGCAGCTTCCACTGCAAGCTTGCAAGGAAGACTAATGTCAGCTAGCTTGGGAATTCTGTATTGAATTAACCTTGTGCTAGAATACAGAATATGGTGATGGCTTTAGTAACACTATAAGCCTACAGCTTTTGCATATCTACATTCAGCAAGGTAAAGGTATCCCAAATACAGATGTAGTGCATAGCATGCTGCCTGCTGCAGTCAAGTGATTTGGTATATTAATTTAGCAGGGAATATATTGATATCCCTTCTTCTGCTCTTCCAGCACGAGACTTTGGATAAGACTGCCAAAAGGTGACTTAAATTATCATTCCATTCTCAAAAATGGGCTTGGACTCCTGGGAGCCCTGGCTGAAGGACCCTCCAGATCTCAAATCTTATATTTGAAGTAGCTGAAGTATGTATAACACACACCACTAACAGACCATCAGAAAATCAATTTTAACTTAGAAAGTTATAAAAATATATAATAATACTTGGAGGAAAAAGCCCCCAAGCAAGCTTCATACTTGGATTTTTATTCACTTACACCCTTTGGCTAATGCTAGAAATTAAGGAGTAAGTAGCAGAGCTTGAGGGGACAACAAAACACAATCTTTCAACCTAGTAACAAAGTGGGTTTGAGTTACAAATGCAGGAGAGGCAGTTCTAGCAGTTAGTATTGAACAGCTGCAGAGAAGCAAGCTTAGAACAAAATTTAGTTCAATGTAAGATTGCATTTCCAAATACAATATTGTTATTGCACTGATGAACTTGCAGTTTAGGTCAAGGTTTGTCATTTTACTGGGTTTTCATTTCTGAAGAGCTGGAGATTGAAAAATCTATAAACAGGTTGTGGAGGCTTGTTCCAAGCTTTCCCACACAGATTTATGCTCCTATGGTGTCTGGGGATTTTTTTTTCCTCCCCCACTCCATGGAGAAACTAAATTTTCTACTTAGAGGCAAAGATGTCATAATCAACCCACCTTAACAGTGTCAAAGGGGTGTCCTACCAGCACTCCAGCAGCACCTGAAACAAAACAAATGCCACGGTTATTACTCCAAGTTTTTTTCCTGGGTCTGGGGCTACAGGAGCCAAAGCAGGACCACCAGCCTGAGGTGTGAGTGCACAGTCTTGTTAGCAGACCAGTAAAGAGCATCCTACCAAGCCAAAAAATTTACAGTTCAGTCCTTCAGGTCACGACTAGCTGCCTTTATGCTTCTCTTCAAGCTTCTGAGCCCCAGGCAGAGGTTGAGGTGTGTGACTACAGAGTGTGCAGTATCATATGGAATGTGCAGCCGTGACTCCTGGCCTCAGCCCAAGGCAAGTAGAGTGGGCAGAAAATGCAGGTTTCCTCTAAAGCACAGTATTTCAGGTACATGTCGCTCTGTGCAGGCTCAGAAAACATGTAAGCTTCTCCAAAGGCAGAAGAACAGTCCTGCCTACAGCTTTTCCAGATGTGATAGTAGCACGCACAGAGGCACCATGCATTACCAAATACCTTTGCTTTATTCTAGCATCAAAGGACTTCACAGAAGCCACATGCAGGCCTATTAGTCACACCAATCTGGTCAGAGGCATTTTGCACACAGGCTGAAGCAATGAATCCTCTAGCTCTGTATTTCTGTGACCCAGCAATCCTTAACGATCGCTGGCAACAGTGAGAACTACAAGAGCTTCAGTGCACCTTCCCATGTTTGTGGAAAGGTAGCTGCCCTCCCTCTCACGAGGAAGATGTGGCAGCAATACAGTGCCCACTCCAGGATGGTGCAGTCCAGGTTGTTCAAGGCCAGCACATAGGCAAGATACCCCAAGATAGAAAAACAGTGATGAACACTGTGTTCGGTATGGAAAGGCCAGTGGCACAACCGACCCTGCGGGATCCTCGGCAATCCTGGGATCACCAGGATGAAGTCAGAGAGAGGCCGTAAAAAGAAATTAAAAAAAAAATCTCTTCTTCAGGTCGGCAAGGAGAACAGCAAGAGAGCAAGCAAGAATAAATCTCCTGAACACAATTTAACAGCTGCTAAAAATAGCAGGCGGCAGGCCGGCAGCAGATGCAGCGGGAAGCGCAGGACGCGCGTACGCTTCTCTCCTTCTACCCATCTTAAAGCTCCCCGCTGTCCTTGTGCTCAGGTTAGGGTTCCCGACCGCGCCGTTGCCCCTCGGCTCACCCCAGGCCCCCTCCCCACCCCTCGCTCCTTCCAGTTCCTTTGGGCACC
>WEIV01006713.1:0-11830 GCA_013390005.1 Calyptomena viridis
TTTCCTTCTAGACTTCCTCCATAGTAAATTTATTCCTTCAGATTTTACTCAAATAAAACCTAGTTTCCAAATTTAAAAAGTGCTTTTGGTCTTTTGGGCTGCTTACTGCGAGGTTGGACAGGCTGCAAAGCTCTAGTGAGTCTGTGATGGTTTCAACCCTGAGTGACTTTGGATTGAATTTAGAAGTGCACTCAAACATTTTGTCTGGCAGATGAGGAGCAGCAAAGAGCTGAGGGAGTGTTCATCTTTTGCTGTCAGACCTGCCTGCGATGTCTCTGTGACCTAAATTGCTTTCAAATCCTGTATGGACTTCCTCATTTAGCTCACTAGCTACCCGCTATCCACATGGTCCAAGTAAATTAGATGACTAATGTCACATCTGTTCTAATGTTGAACTAGTATACCTATGCAGTAATTTAGTGTTTAGAGTGTTAGCTAATCCTCCGGGTTTTTGGGGTTGTTGGGTTTTTTGTTTTGTTTTGGCTAGTTTTGATTAATTGCTTTGTAGTTTCAGTTATTGTGGGCAAAAGCAAAACAAGCAGAAGTTTGATTTCTTTTTATGTATTTATATACATATTTTAGAAAAGGCAATTTTGTTTTCAGCTCTTTCAGAACCAACATGGATAAAATCACAATTAGACAGCATTTTCACTAATTTCTAATGAATTTCATCTGGTGCATTTTTAAACAGCAAAGCAGAGCCACAAAAAATGTAGCATTTCTTCCTTCTACAAATTGGGAGGAAAAAATTGCCAAGCTAATTTAGATTTGCTGAAGCTCTAGCTTTTATAACACATAAATGACTGACAGAGTAAAAAGGAGACAGCACAAAGTTTCACTGAGTTTTTACAGAAGGGCAGATTTATCCATGGGCATAACTCAAGAAAAGTTAAGGGAAGAGTCTGGCTTGGAGACTCCCAAGTGGATTTCTACAATTTATGGTTTACAAATCCACCCTAATCCTTGTCCTTCCTATCTGTTATGGGCTACTCAAAGGCAATAAGTATCTGTCACATTGCCAAAGAACAGTTGTTTATCTAGTTTTAAGTGAATATGGGAGTCCATTTGTTTGTTTTTACAGGAGGTATGATGGATGCAATTACAGGGGCAATAATATGCATGGTTACAATGTAACTGCTCTGTCCATCAGACAACAGTAAAACCATCCATCTTCCATGTATGCAATGATCACAACTCTTACCTTCAGCTGAATGAGATCTCTCGAAAATGTGCAGTAATTTATCTTTACAGAAGTTTAGGGTCAAACCAAATTAAATCCTACCCCAGAGTGCCTGTGGTGTTAGTATGGCAGGAAGGGAGACTCAATTTCTACATTATTATGGGATGATTTATATCTGGGGAACTCTCTCAAGTACCCCATTTTCTCCATTTGGGCACAAACATTTGGTGCTATCAATACCTCTGACTAGGTGGAGGATACTGCTCTCCTCCATCATGAGGAAACTTGATATTTGAGAAATCAGAGCCGGTCCTTCTGAATCAAGTAACGAACTGATTTTTATCATATTTCTTTGCACTCACTGTACACACAGAAGATCATGTAT
Organism: Calyptomena viridis; assembly: GCA_013390005.1. Classification (NCBI taxonomy): domain Eukaryota; kingdom Metazoa; phylum Chordata; class Aves; order Passeriformes; family Eurylaimidae; genus Calyptomena; species Calyptomena viridis. Next base: position 1,566 of record WEIV01006713.1, read on the forward strand.
CTCCTCATGTGTCTCCTCATGTATCTCCCTTCCCTGTAAGATGTGCCCTACTGGGCACTTTTTCACTACAAGTGTGCAAATCCTAATTGGTCTTGTCTTCATTGATATATTCTCTCTCCCAGCACTTTTAGGGCCTGCAACCTTTTCTTCTGTCTAGACTCTATGGTTTGATTTATTCTCCAATTTGATTTCATCTCTGATTTAATAGCTCTCTCACTTGCACCTGCCCTTTTATTTTGGTTTGGTTCGGGGTTTTTTTCTCACTTCTTTACTATATGACCTTTCCTAGACCTTATTTGAGAGACGTATATCGCCCTTTCTATTGCCATATTGTTCTTTCTGGCCTTTTCCCCCAGCCCCTTTTTGACCTCATAGTTCACTCAAAGGCAGAGGGAGGGGCTATGGAAAGTGAGGGTAAGACAAAGCTGGCACTGATTTGGTCTGCCAGAGTTTTGAAAACTAACTGAAAGTTGTTTGCACAAAATCTAGGAAGCTGTGAGAGCCCACAAAACCCTGGGATCTTAGCCCAGGAGTGTTGCAGTGTGTGTATTTACAATCACGTTTGCATTCTTTCAATATTATCAATTTCTAAGAGTTTTCTGAGTCACACTATACTACATAATATCGTGTATTAAATAGAGTGTAGACTGAAAACAGAAGACTTAATGCAGAAAGTAAGGATGGATGCCAGGATTTGACCCACTGTTGAAAGGGAAAGGATCTTTACAATCAAAAAACAACCTTCATCCTGAAAAGGTTCCTCCACATATAGGAAATTCCTGTTTTCAGTGTTAGCTTCTTTAATGCAGCAGAGCACCATGAATGGAGGAGCCTTTCATAGACAAGAACAGTATTGTACACAGACAGAACTGGGAAAAAGTTCTGTTACCATGATAGATTTGTGTAGTAACAACCAAGGATGATAAATTTCATGAGTTGGTCAGGGTTAAACTGCTAAATCATGCAATCAGTTATGGGTTAAATATTAACAGAAGATACTTGCCTTAAAAAAAGGGCAAAGTTGATTACATTCTTTCAAATGACTCCCAGATGTTAAAATGTGCTTTCCAACGAAAATAATTATATAATCTATGAACATGAACACCATGTTAAAGGAATGGTAATGAAATTTACTGAGTTAAAAATTCAGGCCCATGGCCATTTTGTCTCTCTAAAGACACACAAGAAAACTTCATATGTCCTGAGAGTTGTTGAAGTGAAAAATTCTGAATTGAACAGATTTCATACTTAGTGCATTAACTCTAATCTTTTCACTATAGGCTAAAATGCAGTCATTTTTGCACTTTTTGTGACACTGTGGTTTATAGGAAGTGTTTCCTTTTTCTATGGCTTGCAGTGTATGCCTTGGAAGTGAGGAGCAGGCTCTCAAAGCCTTTTAACTCTATAACTACAAATATATAGAGATATATATATACAAATCTATATACAAATCTATAACTACAAATGCCAGTGACAATGAGGAAATACACCTTACTTGCATAATGCTGTAGAGCAGCTTTTCCCTGTTTAACATGCCCTTCTCATTTGTTACTTTTCATTTTTGTGTGAAAAACTGACAACATCAGCTGCCCAAAAACATTCCGTTTACTAGCTCATCTTCCATAGTGTAGGTATTGCTTATAAAATTTTACACTAAAAATAACATTTGGGCTTTTTTATTTAAGATCTGTAATTTAGAATTCTTGAGATGCTACTCGTGCTTTCAGTACTTGCTTCTTTGCTCTACACTTTGTTATCCACCTAATCCCAAAACAGGATTTTCAGAAAAATATCAAAATAAATGGAGCTTCTGGGAACTGGCAGCATCATAACCCCTTCAAAATGGAATTAAAATAGACACATTGCCATTCAATAGCTTCCATATTAAAGCTGAGAGAATTACTTTTGAATTGTTGGTTAACTAATTAATAGACACATAGGTAAATGTTTGCCCAACAGTTAAGTCCTTGATTACATTTTCTCTGCTTGTAACAGTTATATGAATCTCTGAGTTACTTCTCAACAATGAATCTTGCTGGCAAATGTACGTTTTAATTAGTTGTCTGAGATACACATAATGATCACATCTTGGATATGGACCCCACTCTGTGGCTGAGCATATGCAAAGCTGTGATGGGTGCTCAAAACTGTTATGGGAAGAATGAGAGGATTTTACTTCCGAAAACAATTAAAAATTATTTACAGCAATTAATGGGCCTATCAATAGTGCAGACCAGATTTCAACCACAAGACATTCATGAAGCAAGAACACACCACCAATGATCTTCAATCTCTAAAAAAAATTACTCTTGTGTTTTTTGTCTTTGTCAACCTTTATGACGTTGTTTGCAACAGTTTTTGATGGCAAGAATAAGCCAAGAAAAGATAGAGAAGTATAAACTGTGATTTAAAAAGATTGGATTGCTCTTCTCAGAAATGTGGTTTGCTAAGGGAGCATGCATCTTTTGAATACTTTGTACTGACCATAGGGTAGATCATCTAAGTTCAGATATTGAAAAGACAATATCAAGATCAGTGCCATTGAGCACTGGAGAAAAATAGCCACCATCAGACAGCAATATATTGAACTTGGCTTAGGTGTCTAGGATACCTCAGATCTTGGGGAACCAGGAATTATATGTCTCTCTCTTCAGGTGATTCTGAAATGCACCTATGATTAATATAGGCAATTTTTATGCCTACATTATGGAAAATTATCCAAAATCTCAGGATCCTATGGAGTTACAGAGAAGAGCTCCATGCCTGCTTAGAGCTTCATAGGCCATGGAGATGACCCCAAGGAATGGGTCTCTGACACCACTGGAAGGTTACTGGAGAAATGGTTTCCAAGTAGGGCCTGAGAAGCATGTGGAGAAATTCATGCCAGCTAAAAATCCTGGCAAATTCATCTTGCAGTGAGGAACAACTTGTGTTCAAGCAGATAAATTAGTGGTGGTGCTTTTGAAGTAGTATCATCTTCACCAATTTTAAAAATTCTGTTAACTACCTGACAGAACAGCTTATATTTTTCTTTAAGTGCTGACAAATATATTTTCTAACTGAGATCAAAATGGCATTATTTTCCCTTGAGTGCACTAATGTTTTATTTATATATATTTATTTTTAAAAATCTCTCTGATATTTACGGAGTTTATGAGTTTTGCTTTGGGTTTGTTTTTTTCTTAGGGAAGGTTTCTTTTAATCAAATGTGAGTATTAACTATTTATTAGCTATGGTCAAAAATAAACTTTCAGATCTGGAGGGCAAACACATTGTAAAGCTTTCACAGTTTAATCCTGGATTATGCAAACACTCAAATACTGGGAAGCTCATTTAAGCAAGAGGAGCAGCCGGCCTGGGAGGGCTTGGGGCAATGTTCTCTCAGCTCCATTCCCAGGCACCTGCAGAGCTGGATCTGTGCTTAGGCAATGAATGCCCAACCTTTTGCAGACCAAGAGCCAAGAAATAAACCACAAAAAGAGCCTTAGTACCTCACTGGCATAAGTGCTGTGTTTTTGTGCCAGAATTAGGGAGCTCTGCCCCAAGTGTTTCCAGTGTTGTCCATCTTTGTCTTCCATCGGATGCATTCTCTCCCCCAACTCAGACCTCTCCTCCTCATCCTCTAGCACCCCACTGCCTCCTGCCTCACTCCATGCTGTGCATTTTCCAGCCAGAATGGCAGTTTTTAATGCTGTGTTCTTACCAAGTAGCCACAAACATGTCTGGGCACCCAAATTACTGCACTTCCAGAGATCTACTTCCAGGTAGATGCCTGTGTTAAAAGGTTTGCAGTACTTCAGCAAAGGAGGCTTCACTAACCAGGCATGCCTTCAGCCTTCACATCTTTGAAAACATCTGAAAAAAGGCATGATTATTCATGGCTGCAAGGACCTCCTGTGGAATCAGATGTTTCCCCAGCTTATTTTTAAAACAGGTTAGATTTTTTTCTTCCCATAACATTTAAAGGAGCTTAGATGAACCAGTGATAAAATGTTAACTTTTAAATGGACACAACCATTGAAGATTATATTGTTCGTAGTTGCGAAAAGGAGTACGGAAAAGGAAAGCAGAGAGGCATTCTCCTTAAATGCAGCTGAAGTGAAAAATAAACTTTCAGTGATCCAGACCACAGAAATGCAAGACAAGAGACTGCCATTGAAAAAAGTGTTCTATTAAATTAAGATGCTACTAGGTGTCATTGTGACTCTGTGGGTAGCATGTCTGTCTCATAGCCAACTACTTGTGGGTTCAAGTTCCATACTGGGACTTTGGCTCCCATCCAGTGTACTGCAGTAATAAGCAGCATGTGGCACTTTTAGAGGTGTCTTCCTTCAGAGGAAATGTTAAACCTACTGTCCTTCTGCCAGCTCTCCAGTTGGAAATTAAAGATCCCCAAGTACCCTTTGAATACAGTGAGTAATAACCTTGGGTCCCTGGCCAAGATTCCCTTTCTCAATAAAAGAATTTGTAATTCACAGGGCATATTTCACAAAATAGCAGAAGTCATAGAAACCAATAGAAAAACCTCATTAAAATCGTCATGGTTCCTTTATGTATTTTTTAACATAGCAAGTCACCTAATTGATTGAGCTTCAATGGCATATTTAAGCAGCTGCCACAAATTGCCCATACAGGGACATTCAAAAGAACAAAGAACAACTTCCACTATACATCTTTGAGAAAGAGCTAACTCCCATAGTCACCTTTGAAAAACTCAATCCAGGTTCAAGAAAGGTCCTTGAAAAATGTTTAACAAGACTACATTTCAGAACAAACCTTCAGTGCAGAGCACCACAGCAACATTCATGGCCTGTTAAGTGTGAATATGCAGAGGAGTCTGTCAGCAGCTTATATGCTGTTCCGCTCTTTAAGTACCCAGAGTTGATACACTCACGTTTCCAAAAGTATTCTTGCACTGGAGACTGTTAACATGTCCGGGTTGTATTTGCATGCATTAAATGTGCTTTTGAGACATTTTCCACATGGCAGGAATCATAGCAAAGTTATTTAATGCAATGGGCAAATATGCTGACAGTTACATACGTATATAATTGTGGAAGAGATTTTTAGCATCCCTTGTGCAGGTTGAGTGAAGCAGGACACACCTGCTGTGAGCTAAAACTTCTGTCTCCCACTGGCCCTGGACAGGTAATCTGGAATATTGTAGTTTACACACTAGGAAAATATAAACTATTTGGGAAGAGCTGGAATAACATCTCATAACCTGCTCACATCCTCTGTCTCCAAGCTGGTTGCCTCTCTGCAGCTTCACTCTGGGGGCTTCTTCTGCCCTTGCATTGTGCCACCTGGGTGAGCAGAGCAGCAAAGGGATGTAGGACCACAATGACCGGATTTCTTGTCACAAATCCTTAGAGTAGCCATGCACTGACTACATTAAAAGGTAGGAGCTTTCACCTGCTTCTCTCTCCACTGTTTACTAATAGCAATAGGCTCCAGCTCTGTATAACAGCTTGGTGATGTCACTTCTTGTGAATCGTATGCCCTAACCTGGGAAACAAAATTTTAGCAGTCTTTTTTCAGTCACCCTAAACTCATTGACAGTGAACAGGGAGAAAGTATATCTACATAGCATTTCATCTCCTGAAAGGTACACCTAAGAGAGACCAGAAGAATTTTTTCTTTTGACAGCTGAGGAAACAAGAGTGCCTTGTGCAGATGTGGACCTCAGATGAAGGAATCCAACTCTTCCATACCTAAATCTGCCCTATTTCAGGTGAAGATATGCTGCCTATGCAGCAAGAGGAAGGTTGAGGCTGCCAGAATACATCAGCCTGCAGTGTTGCATAGAATCTCCTTTTCGGACTCCATCGTTAATGGGTTTTTACCACTTTCTAAACACAGAATGTACCACGAGGCCCCAAGAACTTTTGTAGATTATAGAGAAACTTAGTGTCAGAATGCTCTGATTTTGTTTTAGCATTTGTGGCACTTATCCTTCATGCAAACAACAAAATAAGCTCCCCTGATGGTGTCTGGGTGCAGTAGCATTTCCACAAGTACTGCTTAGACATGTGCCAAAGATTTCCCATCACTGCTCACTCACTCCCATGACTACATTTTTAATGCAGTTTTATAGGATGAGTTGTTGTAGTTTCTTGCTCCTGAATAAGTTTCCCCTCTCACTAGCCTCTGAAGAAAATAAATGATAGGAACAGAAAATGGTTTCTGTTTGTCTTGTACCTTTCTCATTTCAGTTCTGCTGTTCATTTCTCATACTTCCATTCTCAAGTGCTCTTCTGAACTCCTCACTTCAGTGACCTCCTTTCTTAATTTAATCTGGACAAAGCACCAAGTTCATTTCAAGTCATAAAGCTTGATTTGCTGTGTGCTCTTGGCAAATGTGAATAAGCTCCCTGGCTCCTTTTAATCAGCTATAATAATAATTTCTTTTTTTTTTTTTAAAAGCTGCAGCAATTAGGTCACCAAAGCAAGTAGTCTCTTGTGTTCTATTGAGAACAAATCTGCCCTTCTCTGACTTGCTGCATAATTTAATTATTAAAGCTTGATATAATTTTGGTTTCCATGTAAGGCAACCCCATAAGAGCAATTATATCCTTTCGAAGGCAAGGTTACTACTGCTATAACCAGTACTCAGAGGTCCTGGCACTGTGCTGTATATGGTAATACTACTACTTCCTACTACTCACATTGCAACATTCGTTTACCTACCCAGCCAACAACAGCACTCTGCTGGTGTCCTCCCCACGACTTTGCACTGAGCCAGCATGTGCAGGATCTGGTATAAATTAGTTAATAATTTAGCAATGGTTGGAGATGTAAAGCAGCTGCTAAAAGCTAAGCTTTATTATTATGTTAACTATTTTTTTACCTTTTTTTTTCCCCTTCAGAAAACATTATTGTATTATTAACTGTGTTTAGCACCTCCTAGTTCTTACATTTAAATATCTAAAATGTTTTGGTGTAATTACACTGCTTTGTATCACAACACCTAAGATGTTAATTTCTGTATAAAAATTTGCATAGCTAAATTTTGTTTTAAGAACCCTAACTGTTTCTGTTAGCTGCTTCCAAAAAGACAAGAAAATAGTATGGTATAACATCTTACTCATCTGATCGAAGCAGCTTTCCAGATTAAATTATTTAAGAAGTTTGGAAAAAAGTTTTGGCCACTGGGTTGATTTTAATTTCCAAACTGTTTTCCCCAGTTCCCTCTCAGTTCTTTTCACCATCCCAGGAATATCTGATATTTTTGGTGCATTTGGAAAAAATCTCTCCTGAGTCACATGTTTTGCAGATCTGATTGGCAGTATAAGGAGGCTGCTAGGCACAATTAGAAATACCGTATTTCAAGAAAGACTTGTAGTACACACACGTAGCTGGAAATCTTAGAGACACAACAGCAGAGTGGAGCAATATGGTGCCAAATATCGTTGGTCAGAAGAACAAAGTATCTTCACATTCACCTTGTTGTGTAAATTGCTGAAATGCAAACCCAAACACATTTTGTCTGACTCATGCAGACAGAAGATCCAACTGTAGCATGATGAGAATAATGGGGCCCTGATCACTGAGCAAATGTGCACAGGTGTTGCGCTGCACACAGATAATCAATACCAATTATTCTAAAATACAAATTAGAACAACTGTGCTATCATATTTAAGATGTTGATTTCCACTTTTTTTGCAGGACTGAAAGATACAGCCAGAACAATTTGAACTCAGAGATATTGTCCTATTCCAACAACAGGAGCTTGCTTAAAGGTTAAGATGACCTGCAACATAGTCTTCTCTTGAATTTGAATTCCAATAAACCTCATTAAAGAGATTTAAAATGATCTGTCTCATAAACTTCATAGCCTTTCTAGACTGAATATATCAAAATTCTTCTAGTGTTATAAACCATTAGATACCTTTAAGCCTGTCAGAAACACACCATTTATGTAACAACACTTCACTTCCTTATGGAACAACTAATTAAATGTCCCTTTTACATACTTGCTTTGTCCTGCCTGTAGCTATTAGGACATATCATGCATTTTCAGTCGGTGTGAGGGCACTGGAGTTAGCTTCCTGGAATTCCATCAGGATAAAAATAAAGTTGTTCTTAATATGTGACACACCATTCAGTATGGGTTGTTCCAGACACTCTGGGAGAGGAAAATAATGCATGCTTGGCCACTTCAGCATATGTTGTGCCATGTGGAACTATTTTAGTGCTCAGTGCTTTTGACGGAGTCTGCCGCTAATCCCATTCTCAGGTACAACACCTAAGGAGCATGACTAATGTGCAAATCATACACAAAACCTGTGAGCCAACTTATGCAGAAAATGAGGATCTTCACAAGCCTCCCTGCCACAAACAGATGAAGCTGTTCTGTTCTGCCATACCTGGGGGCAGCTGAGCAGGCAGCACAAAGTGGAGCTCTCTGCTTTTGTTCATAACCCAGGAGGTTCAAACAGTTCCCTCAGGAAGCACAGACTCAGCCTTGAGCCCAAATCCTGGCAAGGACAACACTTTCTGCCATGCTTGTCAGTGTGGCAGAGCTGAGCATGCTCTCCAGAAACATCTAGGGAACTTCCCAGGGGAAAAAATCTCCTCTGAGCATTCAGGCAGCAATATCTGGTGATGTGGTCTAGCTGATGACCAGTAAGAAGTCAGTGTTGGAGCTTACATCTCAAACGGGTCTCTAACACAGCAACAAATAAGACAGCGTGAGCTAGCAACGTGCTCTTGCAGCAAAGTAGGCTAATGGTATCCTGGGCTGCATTGAACAAAGTATGGCTGGCAGGATGGGAAAAGTGATCCTTCTTTCCATAGGATCACTTTTTTCAATACTGATGAGGTCATAGCTGCAGTATTGTGTCCCGTTCTGGCCTCCCCAGTGCAAGAGAGACATAGACATAATGGAGAGAAAAAAGAGTGACTCAGGAAGGAAAAAGAAACTGAGAGCTACCAAGGTTCCTTAAATTGCTGATAGGAAACTGAGTAAAATTAGCTAAGTTTGTGCATGCCAGTGATGCTAATAAACAGACAGATAATTCTGAATCACAGTGAGACTTATCTAGCAGTATATAATATCCTGCATTTTTTATCATCTTGTTTGTGCCTGTCTTGGTATTCCCTTTAGGACTTCTTCCTCTTCTGCAAGGCTTCTTCCAGCTGCTAAGGGCTCTACACAGCTTCTTCAGGCCCTCTGCAGTCAGTGCCACCATATCTTGCCACAAACCTGCCATTCTCCTTCAGTGTCAGCATCAAGAGCTGCAGACAGCAGGATTCAAGGATGTTTGACCTCTCATGCAGTTTGTGTATCAATTCTGTATCAGTCTCATTCTCCAGCCTCTGCTGGGACTTCAAAGCCACAGTCTGATGCACTGCATTGATTTTGCCTCTAGAGGCTACGAGAATATTTGCTTTCTATGGGAATACATTTTTTTTTACTGTGGCAGAAAATCAGACACGGACGTTTATAAACAAAGAGCTTTGAAAGAATATCTGGGACAGCAAGTGTCCAACAGAGACATATTCTGGCCTGTTTCTTTTGCCAATTGAAACTCATCCCTAGAGCCAGAAACAAAGTAAAGAACAAGAGCATCAACATTTTCCAAGGAACTCTCATCCTGCATCTCAAAGTAATTGCTACATATCTTTGCCTGAGCCCGTATTTTGTGCAGAACCTTCATTTGCCCTTAGACATCAAACACTCCCCAACTTTGAAGAAGTTTGAATACAGATCTGGTCTTTGCAGTTGAAGTACACCTCTAGCATAATGATGAAAAAAAAGAATGTATTGAAGTAGAACACAAACAAACTTCTTCCAGAAATCACTCTAATCAAGCAGCTGCTTCCAGCATGAGGTCATGTCAAAATGTTCCTCGACATGGTGAATACAGTTCTGATGTAATTTTTTGAAAAGAATAACTATATTAAGCTCATAACATTACTAGATCTTTTCACTGGCCTCTTTAGGCAAGCATGAGTGTGTTAAGACAGTGGTTTATTCCACGGACACTGTTAGAGGATAATACTCTCATTTGATTGCTTCTGCCTCACCAAATCCTAAATGGGAAAGCAAATTGTAATGAGTCATATACAGAAAAGGCAGATCCACAGTGCAATTTTTTTTCTGGTACAGTAAATCAACTATACACTTTGTACTCCAGCATTTACCCAAACCAGTTTTACTATACTGCTTGGTAGGTTTTAAAGGAATATATCTGGCATTTAAACCTCAAATATGGTGTAAGAATGTTATTCTAGTGTTCTTGTTACCCAGATTTCTTAA
>WEIV01006713.1:14482-42272 GCA_013390005.1 Calyptomena viridis
TTCTTCCTCATGTTCAAGTGGAACTTCTTGTCAGTTTCTGCCTGTTGCCTCTTTCCTATTGTTTGGCAGTACTGAGAAGATCATGGCTCTATCCTCTTGACACCCCTTCTTCAGGCATCTAAATACATTGATGAGGTCACCTCTCAGTCATCGCTTTTCAAGGTTTAACAGGCCCAACTCTCTCACTCTATTATCATAAGAGAGATGCTCCATCCCTGAATAATTTTCGTTGCTCTCTCCTAGACTTTGGAAAAGTGCTACCAGTAAAAGAACACCAAGATCTCTAACTTTTTGAGGGGGTTGTGTTTTTGGTGGGTTTTTATGTTTGTTTGTTTGTTTGTGGGTTTGGGGGGGTTGGGGTTTTTTTGTTCATTCGGGGGGGGGTTGGTAGTGCATAAATAAGCTGCATATTAAAATACTTATTGTGAAAGCTGAAAAAATCAACTCCTTTATTCCAGTTCATCGATAAAATCTGGGCTCCACTTTAGTCTGTTGGAGTTATGCCATTGATTCGGTAGGGTACGGATTTCAGAATGGACTTTGAAACAATTGGATTAGAAACAGCTACTTTTCTGATTTCCCATATTTCACAGTGGAAGCTGAGAAAGGACATTTTGAATATTGAAGTAATTTAAGCCAGCCAAGAATGATGCAGTCAGTAAACTTGTTACTTTACTAAAAGATTGGCTGTTTGGAAAATGCTACAAAACTGGACACTTATTATTTTTGCATTAGTTCTCAGAGATCTGAGGCACAATCTGCCATATGAATCAAAGGTGTGTATGTGCACACTATACTCAGTGTGGTACCAGTTTTCTGTTTATCACATGCTTACGAACCCTTATAGCCACATGTTCATACACACATTGATACAACAGTTTCATATAGTTTAAACTGATTGTAAACTGACAATTCCACAGAAAAGAAAAGAAACATAAAATATATGGAAGTGGTTTCTCTAGACAATATTCTTTAACACTTTCATGCATCTATCATATAATTTTCTTAGCACCTTAGACCTCAATAGTACTTTTGTTGCGATAGCACTGATGCAATGAATAAATGTTTTTCACTTTTGTACATTCTGTTTTTCTATTTTCATTCTCATTTTCCCCAAGACCAATATAAATACTCTCTTGCCCAAAAGTTCAGACCCAAGTACTGCCAATTATGTGTCCAATTATGTTTCTCTTTTTGCTTTCTCCCAAGACCACTGTAGTCAGTGATCTTCCTGTTTTCGTTAGATGGCTTTCTGTTCATCTTCGCCTTCTGTACTCACATAATTGAAGCAATGTTTATTTCCCTTTCAGGAAATCTCCCCTTTTTCTCCTTTAGTCAAGGCCTGCTCCAGGGACAATGATTTGGACAGTAGCATCTATTGTTTCAGCTGTCTTCTTCCGGGGAGGAGCTTGGTTGCTTCTCCCACCTGCATGACAGAGTTTACGTACTCATCACTATGACCCATGACTGTCCACAGACCAAAAGCACTTCAGCTGCACTCAACTATATTTTGCTGCCCTCTACCATATTACTATTTAACCCTGTGGGCTGAAGTCAGCCTCTATGCACATATTCTTATCCTGACAATAATTAGAAGATATTTAGTCTTATCAAAAGGGGTTTTTTTGAGAGGCCAGCAACTCATATATAGACTTGCTACTGCTTGTATAAGCTCTATCCATTAAATTGGAAAGACCTCAAAAGCTCTATGAAATTTTATTTCATACACAGGTACATGTATACACACTTGTATTGAAGAAAAAAATCATGGAAAATATTGTAATGATCTTTGCAATCAAATACTCTTACACAATTCAGTTTCTCTACAATTGCCACCACTATTGTGTAAGTATTCTTGGGCATTAAACTTTTATACAAGTGCCCAAAACTATTTAGAATAATGGTCCACCTGTTCACCCAGTTGTCTTCTTCAGAAGGGCTGATTGGAATAATTGATTGTGGGGGCTGATGAAGGGGGCGGGAAGATGAGGTCAGTTAATTGCTGCCTGGGGAAGAGGATGTAGGAGGTCTCTTTTGTTCCAGACTGAGGGCCCACTTGTAATAAATGACATACAACAGAGATACTCAGAAGACACTCTTTCAAGATCCTTCCCACAAGGGAATAACAGATGTTCTTTTTGATTTATGGGTCTGGGTTTTGAGGTCTAATACTGTAAAATGTCTGTGCAATCTGGACTAGGCATCACAAACAAGTGCAAACAAATATATCATGACTGAATATATAATGCATTATATCTCACATTAACAGAATAAAATGGCAAGCACCAGAACTGGGTAAAATACTTTTCAGTTCTCCTTTTACAAAACTGAAATGTGTGCAGACCTCACATACTTTAAGAATTTCCACAGCCAATGCTTTCTGGAAGGAAAGAGCCCTCGTCCTGAACACTGCTGTCCCATGGGTTCCTTGCCTTTAGATTATGGGAGATCTCACATCTGTTCTTAGACTTGCCAACTCTAATAAAATGTATTTATTTCAAGCTTCGCTGATAGTTAGAAAAAACCCTAATAACTATTGAAATGGAAATCAACAACTGTTTCAGGTCACAGTAAATGGATTTGAGGACTTAGTAACCTGGCACCCCTGAAAATGTCTTCTGTATAATGCCAGACAAAATGAGCATATTTGGGAGCATTTGGTCAGCTCTCATGGATGCGTACTTCATTGCCGAACAAACATAATGTATTTTTCTCTCTCATTTCTTCTTTTTTCTTATTCTCTCTGGAGTAATAAAAATACAGGAGCCCTAATAGAATCTTTTCTGTCTTCCCTTTTCCTCTCCCTCTATCAAGTGTCTGTGATACAGATATGATTTACAGTGTTAAAGATGGCAAATCATCCATACTCCACACACTGTTGTTTTGAGTGAGGACAAAGAGTTTTAGAACAGCACAGTCCTAAAGCAAGGAATCCTGCTTAACAAAGCCGTGAACAAATAACCTGCTACACCTTTGATATTGAAACATATGCATTTTCTTCTCCAGCCCTTAACGAATGTTTGGAAAAAAGAAAAATAGAAAAAGAAAAGAAGATAAATTGGCTTTGAAATTTGGCTGGAAGAATATTTAACATGTTTTCACTTATGTTCAGATGCCATGGTTAGAAAATGGCACTTGTATTGGTATTCCTATGCCAAACCTCTCACTTCCCTGCCAAAAGTCTCTTATTGTAAAGGGGTTTATATGGGAAATATCTCAGTCTATCTAAAACACCAAGAAAAAATATTTTTAGATCTATTTTCCTCCCTCCCCCATCTCCATTCTCACATGCATAATTAGCCAGCAATCAGGTATAATAGCTAGACATGTAAATGCCTTTAGTTTCGTGCAGGTGCAAAAAATGAAGGTTACACACAAAATCAAGCCCTAAGGATTAGTCTTTCAAAACAGAACACAAAGGCTGCCTTCCCCCTCTCCTCTCAACTGATTCCTCAAATACAGACACTTCTTTCATGTATAAAATCTAATAATGTAATCACATCCTGACCTCTATGATGTTGAGTGAGCATCTATTATGAGTCAGTTTTGGCATCAGTTTTGGTATATGTATATACAGTGAGGAGAAAATTAACTTTAGAAGATGAAGCAATTACCAGGAGATCAGCCGAAAAATGGAGATCTACTTCAAGAATAACTTGGGGAACAGACTTAGAGGCACTAAGCTGTTTTTTCAGTTACAAGAAAAGAAGAAGATATGCCCTTGGGAATAGTGTCTGTATATATGAGAACATACCTAAAATGAGAAATAGGGAACAATCTATAGAGATTGCTTGTTTTCCCGTAATTGGTGTACAGGTTACTTACCTTTGTCTTCCACAAAATTTGAATTAGCATTTTGAACTTTCAAGTAAGAGATAAAAATCTTCTTCTCCTGGGCGTATACTGTTATCTATAGGTGGCGAATCTCTAGGTTCTATCTATAGGTGGTGATTCTGAAACATCTTCCCTCCTAGACTGTCAATATTCAAAACTAAAATCTTCAGTGGAACAAATGATTCAAGATACACAGTCAGACCTTCCCCAAGGGAAGGAGTTGTGAGGATAGGGGTAGTAATGGGACATTTGCAAAAACCAGCCTAACCCTGAAGCTAACAGGTAGGGCTGCCAGTTTATGAGGAATAGTACTTAAGAAAAGAAATTATTGAGGTGGCTGAATTGCTGGGTTAAAAGGTTTGCCAACATGAAAAAATACAATTCAAAATTATCCTTATCGTGGCCATAAAATAAATACAAAATACAGGCACTGTGAGTAGGTCTGGGTTTATGGTCAGAAAGGTCACTATATTTTAATTCATGGTCACAGGAATTTGAAGGAACTTTTCTTATGGGCTGTGGAGTGCCCTCACAACCAAGGTAAGCTGGTCAGTTTTACAGAGGAAAAAAACAAATTAGTATCACAGAACAAATTATCTTTTCTGTCAGTTTTCAGATTTAAGCAGCTGAAATTCTCACCTCTGTGCAGATGCATTTTTGTGGAGTAGAAGCAAGCTCTAACTTGTTCATCACTAAGTTAAACAAGTGCAGGAAGGCCAGATCCCTATAAGATCTGGCATGCCCGTATTTAATAATGTGTTTAGATAGCAGCGATTGCAGCCTGTCCTGTTACTTTCGACTCCAGCTGCAGAGTCAGAGCAGTTCCAGAAGCAAAAGGGAGCGCTGACTACTCGACGAGAAAGTAAACACTGAAACATGCCTTTGCCTGCAGTATAATCTAACCCGGCTGGTCCTGAGACAGACAAGAGGGTTTACACAGCGCGTTCATCTGGCGCTGCCGAGCTCCCCGTCACAGCAGGAGAGCAGACCCCGCTCCCAGCCCAGGAGGGGCCCTCACTCTTCTGGGCAGTTGAGGGTTTGCATTACAACCTTTAACCTCTCACGCTGACTCTTGTTTGTCTGCAAGAAAAGTCAGACTGGCTCTACATATAAGATTTAGCACAACATTAAGCCATAAATACTAAGCCTAGAAGAGCTCTTCTGTGGCAACCTGAAGTTTCTGCCCTGACATCCCATATTATGTCAGCTTTTCATATTGCAGCCCTTTTCTCAACATTCTTCTAACTTAATTTTCATGCTGTTTCTGGAGCAAAGTGCCCGAATGTCATGAGCCAGAGATTATACCCCTCACACAGAGACCCAGACACAGCCTACAATATCTTCTGAACTAAAAAACTATGCAAGAAGCCCTAGAAACTACACCCTTGAAATTACAACACTGTCACAGACATTTGATGTCTCTCAGAGTCTATTCTCTACACTAAACTGAAATACAGTGTTTATCCTCCTAAGACTAGCAGCTTGGAGGCAGTGCCAGGCTCTTTGGAAGAGTACTTTGCAAACACCTCTGTAAATCGCCCCTGTGCTCCTAGCCCTGCCTTGTGTGCATAATCTATACTTTCTTCCCTCTGTCACTGATAAGGCTCTGCCTCTTTGAGAGCCAAAAAGCCACCCACTCTGGCTTTCTCCATTAGGTCACAAATGCTCTTGAGCTGCTGGAATCTGTTTTGTAAATAGAGAATTAAAATGAAGAAGGGAAAAAATTCCCTGCCCAGCTTTGCATAGTCAGAGCCCAAAGACAGCTGTCTTGAGGGGCTCAATCCTGCACATCATGAGAAGCTTCTGTAAAGTGCTGAGTACCTTCATCTCTAAAGAGCTTAATAGGGTACAGAGGTAGCAAAGCACCTTCAGCACCCCACTGGATGAAGCCACATGTTATTGGGACTCCCACTGATTTCTGTCATCAGAGCAATTGGTTTTGAGAATAAGCAAGAAAAAAATCTCCCACTGACACCAGTGGGAATCCTTGGCACAGAACAAAACACTGTGGTTGAGATCTTCTCTGGATATGGGAGCAGTCTTTTATTCTGCTTATGCAAATTATTTATACAAATTATGCAAATAATTACAAGTCATTCTGGTGAAAGTATAATAATAACAATAATAATTATTGTAATTACTAATGTTGATGTCATTTGTCACTATTGTTGTTATTCACATTTATTGTGATTGCGCCTTGGGGCCAGCCAAGAATGATGTCCATTAGGGCCGTACACAAATGAGCAGTCACTGCCCCAAAAAGTTTACAAACTGAAGAAATCCCATGGGTGCAGAAGGGGAGGGAGGGACAGGGGGCAGGGATGATGTGGAGCTAGGATAGGGACAGAGAGAGAGCAGGGCAGGGAGTCACGGCAGGACCAATATGGGCAGACTGAGAGAAAGGGAGTCAGGGCCAGCATTCGTGGATTTCCTTTGCATTTTTCTCCCAGGGCCATTTAGGTATTAGTACTATTCCAGTGAGTGTAACAGATATATCCACTCTTCAGATCTGAGTGTATATGAAGTCTGTGGAAAGCGTCTGTCCCATAAAGTTACATTTTACCTTTTCTTGATCAGTGCAGAAATCTCTCAACTGCCATCCTCCTTCTTCATATAGACCGGGATTTTGAGCTGCTATTCCTTTGCCCCAAGGCACAGCATGCCTGTTTTAGCCTTCCAACCCATTCCTAAGGAAACTTGGGAAAGTGAGTTTTCTCTTAGCCTACTGCCTTCACACCTAAAGAAAGGTAGAGGGAAAAAACCGAACCGACAATTAATGACAGTGAGAACTGACCTGAACCTCCTTCAGGCATCAATTCCCTCATGAGATGTTTTCCAGGTGTTTACTGATATGGAGAAAGACTTGTTGCCAACCACTTCTCCTTTCCCAAAATGGCTGCACTTCATTTCCCTCTCATGACCTTTGAGTGCAGGTAGCATGAACCAGAACAACTCACACATTTAAACCCCTGTGAAGTGGGTTTACTTTGACCCAGCTCTGTGTCAGGACCTGGATCCAGCCCACATCATGCCTGGTAGAGCATTGGGAAGGGGCTGCGCTGCCTCCATCCAGTTCCTGTGTCCATGCTCTGGCCTTGATCAGTTTATTAATGTGTTGCTTTTGCCTGATCCCTGCTGCTGTTTCTCCTTCCTGCCATTTTCAGAGTGTTTGTACATTGTTACTTGAAATAAATGAAGGAAAAACTCATATAAATTATTTTTTCCCTGAAAAATGCAAGAAATTGTCTCATTACTTGGGTTGTAGAAATAACCCATCAGCCCTCTTGCATTTTGGAACAAGTACATGTAACATCTCATGGCTCCTCACCAACAAGACTTTCAATTACAACGATATAAATCCAGTCAAACTCCATTGAAGTCAAGTCTTTTATTCTTGATTTACTCCCTTATAATTTAAAGCACTATAGCTGTATTGTGCTGGAAAAAAATAGAGGAACTTTTCAAACCTCAGAAGTCTGAATTTCTCAAGATGACATATGTGGCTATGATTTCCTGTGTGAAGTACAAATTATCAGGAATGTTTCTGCAGAGCTGAGACATGCCAGAAACCTTTTTTTTTTGGTCTACATTTCAACAGTTATTCTTATCCTGTTTTAACTTTTGTGTAAGTAATAAGGATGAATGAACCTTCTTCCCTTCATTTTTCAGTCTCTGTATTTTCACTCTTCATTAGGTTTTGTCTTCTCTCTTCTGTCCCCCTTCCCCAAAATCTCTTATTAGTGGAATGTGAAGTCATTTATTATCAACCTGAATCAAACTTTCAAAAGTACAATGTTCAAGTGTGTCCTACATTAGGTATGAGCTAGCCTATTCAAAATGTGTGTAATACATCATCATTTTTTGTGCCTAAGAGTATCTAGCATGGGAGAAATGTGCAACAACATTTTTCTGACAAGATTTCTTATAATCAGAGAACATCTAATCTATTTATTTGTATTGGGTATGATGTGGGATGTTCACAATTGCATATGGTAACCTGTCATTTGCAAAAGTCTCAAAGTTGTTTTGGAGGACTCTGTTGTGGGAGGGATAAGACAGATGAATGTGAGGAAATAGTTGAAAGGTTCAGCCTCCACAAGAATAAATATGAATAGCCTTGAGCTGACAGATGTAAAAGGACAATTGTTTAACAACTTCCTTTCCACAAAGAGACAATATTCCAAGCCCCTGTAAAATACAATACACTATAAAATATAGACACAAAGAAAGTGTGCTTAGCAAAATCAAATAGTTAAGGTAAGAATATCTGGATAGCTGGAATTATTTTCTTGATTTCTGATTTTCCAAAAATATTGAATAGATCTTGGCTTACGAGTGTTTTAGTTAATTTAAATTTCCATTCCTATTATCCCTTACTGAGCCTCCTAGTAAGCTGAGTAGGCCTCAGAGTTCCACAGAATAGTTTTGCTTAATGGAATGGTATTTATCTTGGCCATTAAAAAGTTTTCTGTGTCAAGCAGAACTTCTCAGTTCAAAAATTCAAAATGTGAAGGAAAGACAGTGGAAAAACACTCCTTTGAATAAAATAACGAGAAGCATTTCCAGATTATCGGATCCCCATAAAACAGAGAAATGCCCACATTCTGTAAATTTCAGTGGGTAAAATGTACCCCCTTCCCATTGCCCCAGGTTTCTTCAATACCTCTTGGTATTCAGTGCCAAGGCAAAGGGGCAGAGAAGGTCCACAGTACCCAGTAGATGCATGATCAAGCTGATCCCATCTCCAGCTCTCCCTGTGGTCAGGGAGTGTCTTGGCCACATGGGTTGGTGCCATTTTCATTTCCTCTAGTACTGTCAGTAGTATTTTTGTGTTGAAACGCAATTTTTTTAGGGCCAGGATAGGAAGGAGCATGAGGGCAGCAAATTCATCATGGTGCTACTTCTACTCTAATCCTAAAGAAGGCAGCACCTAAAGAGGTGCAGCCATTTCCTTTAGCACTGATCCATGTTGTCTCTGCTTCTGCAGAGGATCCCCTGAAACATTCACTGAATCATCCAGTGCTGACTGTTTCAGGTACTGACTCTGTTATCATCCCATGGCCCATGGCAACAAATTTCTCTGTCCTTGTCCTTTTGTGCACCTCACCAGAATCTCATGAGCCAGTGAAACAGAGTTGTGTCTACTTCTTCTTCCTCACTATGATCAGACACTATGTACAGCAGATGTGCATCAAAGAAATCTCATTTGTCCACTCAAATGGCTCTTTTTCTATAAACCATAAAAAGGAATTGTTTCTATTTATTAAGTGATTGCTATATTCTGAGCTGAGGAATGTCACAAGCCCCATGTAATTATTACCCTGGAATAGGGCTAATCCTGAAATAGCAAGGTAAAAAATTCTCAAAGTACTGATGACTAAATTGTGTATTTGTGAAACTTTTTGTGATGAGATGCTTTGTTGTCAAACTGGCAGTAAAATTGAGAGTTCACCATACGGGAACTGTAGCATGTAGATGGTAAGTTTTAAGGTCAATTACAAATCACAGTGTATACATTTGCATATTGGATAGTAGTTGAAAATGAATGTGCTATTGTGAGCATCTATTGAAGATCCCCATGCTCCAACTGGTTCTGCCTGCTCCGATTCAGTATAGTATCTGCTAACAGAATTATATTGTGAACAATAATAATACATGCTGAAGAATAATAGGTTGAAATTAATTCCCTCAGTGGTGTTTTCACTGCACCTTCACCTTTTTGGCAACTGTGAATATTTGTAGCTTATCTCAGACACTACACTAGGAGCAGACATTTAAATTCATTTTAAGCAGCTTGAATTAAAATAAAAAGTCTCTATTCTTCTTAAAGTTACCTCTATTTTACTACTGTCAGCTCTTCTACTTTTTTTAAGAGTGCTCACATATATTTGAAACAATAATTCTTTACCCTACAGCATTTTCTCAAGATTAATAACATAACCAAGCATCATACCATTTTTCTTAGCAACAAACAGGACCTCATTTCATCCCTGAAGTTTATCAGTTCAGTTCAATTCAGCAGGATTTTATTTTTTACATAAAGAACCATACAAAGATTCTCAAAGTATAAAAGAGACAGATACTCTTAGGTACCTGTCATAGGTAATCAGAAATCATACTTAGAATGCGTATTTGCCTTGTACGTCCATTTGTCAGGAAGTCCAGTCTTGGACTCAGATCACTGCTTTGTAAATGGATCATCTGTTGTCTAAAATACTGAAGTGGAAATAAATCTTATGACATATCCTGAGCCTTTCTTCTGTTGATTTTTTTTCCTAGACTGGAATAAATTGAGGGATTATATCTTGTATTTCATAGCTAGAGAACTTGAAGAAAAAGACTTAGATATGTAATGAATAAAGATGTCTCCTGGGAAAGAAAAAAAGAAAATAGAGTCAATGAATGAAATATTGGCATAGATAAACAGAAAAATCTACCTGAACCTACAGAGGGATGACAAAGAAATGAAACAAAGCTAACCAATGGAAATAGTACCAAAAAAATTACCAAATGTTCCTAGTTCAAATGGATTTCTGTTCAAACTGGGTTGGTTCTAAAATAAATAACAGTAAGGAATAGCCATGGTCCATTGATTTGCTGCTCCAGACAAACATTCTGTCAGCAGGCAACATGTTTTATCATAGCAGAGGTAAGCCTCAGTAGCCACCCTTATTATTTTCATGAGCCTTCCATAGTGGATACCTGAAATACATGTCTTAGTTCATGTTTCTGTACTAGCTTTAACAATGCTTCCAGTTTTAAGTGTCTTGTGCTCTTGTTTTTTCTAAGGGAGAAAAAATACTTTGCATGGTCCCACTACACAGCAAAAAGTAAAATCCGACATGAAACCACATTAGAAAAGCCTGAATTTAAGCATAATGTAAACACTAGCTTAGTTCTTATCTTTCAGGACAGAGAACATCTTTCTAGATAGGTACCTTTGACAGTTCTTAGTCAGTAGCCCCTCCATCCCCTCTACAAGTAGGTTCAGTTAATGGTCCTGATAATTGCACGGGTGCAATGCCAGCAGCTTTATCAATATGTGAGTGTCTGTGATGAGGATACAACTGACCTTAATTCCACTTTCAGACTTTTACAGTGACTTGCTGTATGACCTTCAGCAAGGAACTTCTCTGCACACTGTTATTCCCAACGGGATAAAGAGATAATGATGTCTTTCCACCTGGTAATGAGATTTGAGGGCTGCTGATAAAGTGCAGACCAAATTCTTGGTATTATCAGCACTTATGTGACTTCAGCAGCATCAGTCAGTTAGTCTTTGCAGGGGGCAGGAGCTGGGTTGGGAAGCAGTAATTGGAAGTAAAAGCAGTTGATACAGATGACTGCTTAATGTGGTATTCTGGGCATTGACAGGTATCACAGATGGGTTTATTTGTACCTTGTGTACCTCATGTCTCAAACAAAGAGAAGGCAAGCAGAGTACATCAGAAAAATGCCTTATCTTCAAATTTTTGCTTTGCAAGTGAACTTCAGTGTTTGTTTTGAGTGGGAAAGTGGGCAAGATGACCTCCAGAGCTCCCCTCCAATTCAAAATCTTCTGTCATCCTGAGAGCTGTTGCCTTCATTTCCTCCACCCCTTTATTGCTGCTTTTCTTGCAAAACATGATTTCCCTTCAAAATCCATAGTTCTTTCTCTGATCTATTTCCTTGATATTTTTCACACTGGCAAACTAAGGCTCAAGAGAAAGTTATAAGCGTATTTACTTTTAATACTAGGTCACCATTGTTAGCAAAATGCACTGCAGACATAGGACATAGGCAAAGGTGATGGCTATACCAATTAAAGGGCAAAATAGTTTTGAAAATGCAAATGCCAAGAAAAGAAGGCTCTTTTTCAAGTTGCATTTTCTGTTCATCCCTTGCATATTTTCAGTGGAAAATCAAGAGTATCCCACCTGCTTCCTCATTATTGTCCATAATCACACTGTTTTCTCTTCAAGCACAGACTCCTATCCAAGTTCATAAAATACTTTTTACCAGCTTTGACTTTCTCAGTATAAAAATGCAGAAGCACTTGCATGCCAGAAAGTGGGAAGCTCTGCCCCACTGCATCTAACCCCAGCATTCGGCTTTCTTTGTAAAGATTTTGAATTCTGGAACTAGATCTGAGAGGAAAAATGCTGTTTTATTTAAAAAGGATGCAAACAAAAGATTATAACAGGTGCAATCTTTACTTTTATATAAATATTGTGGTAATTCCAGCAGGAGAGGCCTTTCTCTAGAAGCTAGCCAGTTGCTTTTTTATTGCAAAAGTGTGTTGAACTGGTGTAATTTTTTAAAACAAAATTTCAAAGAGGGTTTGCTTATATGGAAAATAATTATAAGGATAATTAATAGGTTGTTGCTACAACAGTCCACGTGGCAGGACTTGTACTGTTCCCAATTCTAAGGAAGTGTCTGAAATTATGCATTGTATTCATTTTTTGTCATTTGCAGGGTTCTCATGTATACAGATGATCTCCTTTTGGTTGAGAAACTCCACATGTTGACATAGATGAAAATCCAAGTTGTTCTCATGTGCTTCTACTTTGCATTTTTCTTGCATGTGATACCATTACTGAAACGTGAAACAGAAGTAAAAAGCAAGGTGTTTTACACTAAAGAAATTAGTCATGCATCCAGGGAACAGACTGAGTTCTTTTCCCCCACCCCCTTTTTTTAGAACATTTTTAATCCTGCCTAGTCAGAGAGAAAGAAAAAAAAAATGGTGGCACAAGCTTATGTGAAGACAAGTTTGCCTAGCAACTTGTGTTCATGAGGGTGTGAAGGATTTTGTGCACTGGTTTCCTGTTGTCACCGTGACGGTGTGGAGGGACAGGCTGCAGCACATTGTGACACAGGCAGAGCTGCATCAGCCATACCCACTCCCCAACAGGGACTCCTGCAACTGGCATTTCACAAGCAAATACATCCAAGAATTGGAAGACATTTTTCATCTTTCTGGAAGTTTAATTAGACACAAGTCAAATAAAGTCACTATACACATAGAGATTTGGAAGCACAACCAACCATACATCTTGTAACTGTTTTGATGACTCCTTACTAAGAATGCAGTGGCCCATCAGGCAGTGGACAGCATACACGTTTTAGCAACTATAACTGGTATCAATATGCTCATTCCCAGGATATTTTGGCAACAGATACAAAAGTTAATGGCTTTACACTCTACTGTGTCTTAGTTCTAGTATTAGGGCATGACTTGTTAGGCTGTTATATATCGTCCATGCTGAATGCTAACATGAGAAAGCACCAATGTGAGACATTAAACACATTATCCATGTCAGAATCAGTGACAGCTTTGTGAGCATTTTATCTGAAGAAGGATTTAGCCAAGCTGGGAAGGAAAACTATGTGAAGTTTTCCTAAATTTTGTTTTCTTTTCTGTTTGAATTACACAGAGTAAATTTTCTTTCCTGCAAACCAGTTTGAGTATATGAGGTCTCACTCAAGATTTAAAAAGGAAAACCATGAAGCATACAGGTGATCAGTGTCAGAGAGGTGATGAGGGAAGCACTAGGGGCTAGTTATGCAGTGCAGAGTGCTGTGATACATGGAGAAGAGAGACAGAATAGTGGAAATCAGCTGGTGTTCTCATTTTCGCACTACGTTAGTTGCATTGACAGAAGCAGACATGATGATTTATCTGGGAGAAAATAGCCTGGTAGTAGATAGAGAACTCAGCTTCATTAAGATAGCAATGCTTACGATATCCTTGAGGCAGGCAATGCAGAATATAAAATGGATCTGGAAGATAGTACTGTCAAGTTATGTTTAAAAGAAAAAAAAAAAGATACAATTGAAAATACTTTGATAGTGCTGAGATTTGATAATGTGACCCTTAAGGCTTAAGGGTATTAAAATATGGTCTATGATGTATTAGTTCTTTGTGTTAGCAAACCCAAAAGGCTTACAATTATTCATTAGATATTCTAGCAGATGTAGTGAATGCAAACTTACTGGGCCCTTTGAAGAAGAGGTATCTGACGTGACAGTTTTTCTTGCTTCCCAAGAAAATCACTTGGAGACAGAAAAATCAACACTGATGTCTTATCACGCATTGGATAACAGAGTCATTGACCCCAAAGTGGTATCACAAAGCAGAGGCTAGGTAAGGAAAAAGGGAAGATGCTCTAACTTGAATGAAGTTAGATAAAAATTAACCCATTCTAGAGTGAATGGTGAGAGTTACCAGCAATTTTAGACTATGATCTATGCACACCAAGGGTTAACTTCTTTCTGCAGCTACTGGTTGAAATGAGGAGGATAAAGTTGCTTCCAAAAAGACTGTGACTGATGAGCATTGACCTTTGATGTTTGACTGATTTGATTGTTTGCTGATATTTATTATTTAGCATTTATTGACCAGAAGAGGAAAGAAAACATGCCTGGTTGCTGTCTCAAATTAGTGAACACTCTAGACTTCAGAAGACACAAAATTTTGTGGAAAAAGATCAGGCTTTGGACAATATTAGTAGATTTTCATGTCAAGCATTTTTTTTTTTTTAAAGAAACAGATTAATATGGAGCAGGCATTATGCAGTTTAAAAATAAATTTCCTGTTATTAGAGTAGGTCACTATTACAGGATGTTTGCTATGTAGAATAAACCTTTGGGGATAGCAATCATATTGGACAGAGAGCAGATTGTGACAGCAATAATAAAGTGAACAGCACAACAGTGTGGGAAAGGCATAAGAAAGAAAAAACTACTACACTATGTACTCTTAATAGAGATTCACATCGAGGTATAAACTTAAATAATTATAAGAACTGAAATTGTTTTCTCTTCTTTTCCATACATTTCCCTTGTCTGCTAGAATAAAAAAAGAAAACAAACTTTTATGCATTCATTTCATTGTACTTTATTTCCTTGTCTGTACGAGACTCAGAATCCAAGTGCAGTAGTGACAAACACTACATGTCATCGTATTGATCAGTGCTAGCACATAAACCCACCAAGTCTACAAACTAAATGCCAAGCTCCTTCTCACAAAGCCTGAGAGGAAAGCTGAACTGGATGGCAGACCCTAAAAACATCTTGTTTGCTCTTGTTGAACACAGAAGACAAGACCATGAGCACTCCACCCTGCCTGGCTGCCCCCAGCAACTAAATATGAGCATGGATGTCTCAGCTGGCTTTTAATATCACTGCAAAATTGTTAGGCTGAGGCAGTCACGGTAGAGCAGGACTCCATCCATGCAGGACTTTAGAGAGCTATCTCAGCAGCTTGACTTGAGGCCAGATGCAAACAGGAAACCAGTACAGCTGTTTGTGTCTGCTGCTGCAGTTATTTTCTTTATCTTGGGTTTTATTTTACATTCATCATCCCAGTATCAGGGCACTTCTATTCACAGCATCTAAAACAATCATGTGCACCAAATCAAGTTTCCAAAGGGCTCTCAGAGGTACCTTAGGAAAAGCACCCTGCAGTATCCAGATCTGGGATCTTGCAAAATCAAGACAAATATTGCCCGGTGTCATAGTTTTTATGTGACAGTTGTGAATGAAAAGAAGCCAGCTGCAGTGTCAAAGCCATCTTCAACACACAACCTCTTGGACCTAATGTGGAACATCCAACACTCTTCTGCCATTCAGTGACACACTGATGAAGTTTAATCACCTATTACCTGCTGGTACAATATTGATACTGTAAACACTTTGGGAAGGTGAATTAGATCTTTTTTTCATGAACATACAGGGACTAGTGCAGTAAAGGATACTCCATCTGGATTAAAGTTTCAGGGTTCAATAATAAAAATTAATCGTGAAGGACTGTGTTTCTCCTTGCTTGTGTGAGTTTCTGTTACCTCAGACAGCGCCTTAAGCAAATGGAAAAGGCCATCACATAGGTTCAATAAAAAAATTATGCATCTCTGTATTTCCTGATTGATGGCAAGACCACTTAATGGTTCTGTTATCTCCCGAGGCATCTTCATTTCAAGTAGCACTGTCTGAGCAAATGGAACTCTATGGACATAAGACTGTATGGTGACTAGTCAATGGAGAGGTGCTTAAACTGAATGAAGATCTATTGGACAGGGACCTCAGCTCTGTGGCTTTGGCCAGCTATTCAGGTGCATGGATTCTGCTTAATCCAAGGAGGAGTTGGAGGAGCTCTGTTCTTCAGATGTTCCAGTGTCATTATTTTAGAGATCCTGAGCTGAGCAAGACAGCCCTAATGACACAGCATGTCCAACACATCTATTCCAAACCAAGAAGAAACCTCTGCATGACAATTACTCTGTCATTCTAGGGTTGTCTTCTGTATTGCCAAACACCTCATTGTATTTTCTGGACATAAAGTTTAGTGTTTGCATTAATGAAGCACTTTTCCCCAGAAGCATTCTCATAGCAGCAGGGTGAAACCAGTGTCATTAATTTTATACTGGACTAGAAATATGTTTTTAAGAAACAAATCCCTTACTGAATGCGGCACATCAAAGTGCTGATGGAAGGACAGGAGTCGATGGGTTGGATTCTCCAGTCCATCCATGATACTCTGTTTTTCTGTTAATGCAAAAAAGCTTTATCTGGTTACTTGGCTTTAGTTTCCTTTGTAGATGCCAAGTCCCTTGTTTTCCCTGGGGTGTTTCCTCCAGGAGTGGGAGGAGTGAATTCCATGCCTACCTTCTTCCCAGTTGCCTAAGCCAGCTGTGCTAGTTATTTTTCATCACTATGAAACAGTTTGAAGGCTGTTTTGCTTTATGCCAAGGGCTGGCATACGCAGTGCCCAGCACAGACAGGATAAACTGCTGACCTTTGCCATTCTGTTCTCATAACTTGCAAATGAGCACAGCTTAGCTGGTCCAGGAGCCTGGCCAGCATATGACAAAAGAGAATGAGGAGTTAAGTGTTCCCTTCCTCTCCCAAATATCTGAAATTCATTTGGCCACTCCATGGCTGGAAGCCACTGCACCTGTGAGTACATCCCAGGGGGTCACTGTGGCCTGTCTGCCTCAAAATGTCAAAAAAACCTCAGCAGATTCTGCCGTGGAAAAGTGAAGAATAACGGAGTCTGCACCACTGGATTTTCATTTTGGATACTAAAACACTATTTATTTTCCTTTAATTATAGAGCAATCACACTCCTCTGAAAGAGGGCTTGTAGATTTCACTATGACTTCTCTCTTAATTGGATGTTTGTGAATGCAAAGGTTTCTACCATGACTTGTGAAATGAAACAAAAACATCATTTCTACATTATTTTAATTCTTCTATTTCCAACCATTCTCTCACAATCAGGTTTCCTTGATATGCTTAATCTTTTGCAAAGGTTTCCATGGCAACTCCTTTTCATTGTGGTGACACCAAGGACTCCAGTAATCATGAAGCCCAACTTTGCCAAGGGGTTGGGTTTTGCCTTTTTCCCCCTGCTCTGCCACGTCAGCCCCTTCCTGCTTCGTCTTGTCTGCCCCACCTTCCCCACAGGCACACTGAAAGACAAGGGCAGGAAGCACAGGATGGGACATTATTAAGGTTTTATGATTATTGCTACAGCCAGAGCTCCCTTTTCTAGCCCCATTATACATTGCTGGTTACTGCTGCATTCCTAGCAAATCCCCATCAGAAACGTGAGGTTCTCATAGCTGTTCATCTTCAAAAAAAGAAAACGTTATCCTTGCTATAGTTTTCAAACCCTACAAAATAGCTGGTCTGTGAAGCACAGCATCAGCTGTATAGTGTTCAGTTACACAAAGCAGCCTCTTCTGTACAGCACAATACCTCAGCCGTAGGGCACAGTGTGTGAGTTATCCCATACTGTACTGCACGCCTCCGTACCAGAAATATTCAGATACATAAGTTAACTTCTGCACAAAACCATAGCTGTAGTATCCAGCTGTATGAAAATTGCTGACACCAGACTGAGGTGGCTCCAGCAGCGTTTGGTTATATATTGCAAGAACTGTAGTTTGTTGCTCTAATTTCCTTCCTACAGTTTACCTCCCCCTCCTCCAGACCAACCAGCTCTGAGGCATGGACTATGTGACTGGCAAATCAAACATTATTATTAATCACTGTAATTACTTTTCTTGGCCCAATTGCAGAGCCTGGGAAGCTAACCACAGTCTCTAGAGTGCAACCTTAACTAAAACATGTTTCTGAGCCACCATTACCTCATTGTTAGTCATGTTTGACCAGAAAGAATTGTGAAACTTTTTTTTCCCTGAAACCTCTCAAACCATGTATGCTGCACATATCAGCGTGAGAATCTCTGCATATGTATCTCTGTGCTTCCAGCTAACCACTGATTTTGCCAAAACCTCAAGTGTTTAGTTCGGGCTGAGGGATAGACAAATATTCTTTCTTCCCCTAGTCACAAGTAGTGGGAATGGTTTAACAACAGCAATGATACAATTTTCCATCTTTGAATGCCCACATAAGGATAAATGTCCTCTTCTGAAAAGTGTCAGTTGCAGGGTAGCTAATTGATGAGTGTAAAGTCACTGAACACAGAAGGTATTGAAAAGTATGGTGCCTCTCAGCAGAGTGTTTGCTTCTCATGTCTCATACCCAGCTTCTTACATGCAGTGTGAGAGGCCAGCGTATGGTGCCAGCACTTGTTACTTGTCCAGGTCCTCCTGCCTGACCCATGTGTCTGCCTGCACAAGCACATAACTATCCTAAAACCCTAATTTTTTTGAAGGGTTATTTGTATCTTGATTCAGTGAGTTGATTTCACCTTGCCACCATAAAGATGCTAGTATCAACAAGAGGCAAGAAACAGGAGTAAGTCCAGGCAAGAGTGAGGTGAAGGAGACCTTTCGTTTCAGGCCTCATTTTATGCATTGTTTTTCTTATGTATATACAATACTGTGTACTACTTAAAAGTAAACAGTAAAAAGGAAAACTTTTGTGATGGTTCTTTTTATACCTAGGATATCAGAATCTTTTCTTAGATCAGTCTCATCTCCTGTAAAACAAAACACTGTTTTACAAGTTGGAATTCATCTGTGTTTTTCTGCTGCACAGTATGGCCTGAGACAGACGAAATGCTCAAATCTGCCTATGACTTAAGCTAAAATGGTACCTGGGGTTGTCTACATTATAACAGAAAAATTACAGACATGTGGCAACATCACAGTCCTTTACAGCTACCAAATGAATGTGGTTGCCATATGGTTACGAAAGTGACTGGCATTTTTCAACCTCTGCTCTTCAGCTAAGTGCTACTTTACAGGCTGAGTGGAAAGGGACGATGATTATAGAGCCAGCTGGCTGAGGGAGAGGGGGGAAACAGCTCAGATACATTTTAGCCAGCCTTTCTTAGCAATCATCATCAAGCAGAAGGAGCACCAGTTCTCTAGTCCTCATTATCTTTGTACAGTTAGGGGTAGGCAGGTTAGTGCTAATTGACAGCTACCTGTGAACACTCAAATGTAAAACTTGGCAGCCTCTTTGGGTTTTTCCAGGACTTAAGCAGTTATTTGTGAACTTGAGAAATGTCAGGTGAGTGCTGCAGAGGCAGAGGGCTGCTCACTGTCCATGGGTAAAACCAACTGACAGGAGGGTAGAGAAACAACCTAGCCAAAGCAGCAAGGCAAGAGCATCTTAGCCCTTCCTGCAGCACAGCCTTGTGCCCATGGCCAGCTGCCCTGAGGGAGAGCTTGGGGCTTTGCAATTGTTTGAATGGTAGAAGAGCTACGTCTGCAACTTTAGGGCTAACATGTAGAAGGAGTGCAGACACCATGACCAAAGAGTTACAAGGGGAGAAAAAACACAAAGAATCATAGAATCAAATAGTTTGGAAAAGACCTCTGAGATCATCGAGTCCAACCTTACACCACCTTGTCAACTAGACTGTGGCACTAAGTGTCACATCCAGTCTCTTCTTAAATACCTCCAGGGACTGTGACTCCACCACCTCCACGGACAGCCCACTCCAGTGCCCAATCACTCTCTCTGTGAAGAACTTCTTCCTGATGTCCAACCTAAACCTCCCCTGGCACAATTTAAGACTGTGCCCTCTTGTCCTACTGCTGGTTGCCTGCGAGATTGGACCAATACCCGCCTGGCTACAACCTCCTTTCAGGCAGTTGTAGAGTGATAAGGTCTCCCCTGAGCCTCCTTCTCTCCAGGCTAAACTCCCCCAGCTCCCTCAGCCTCTCCTTGTAGGACTTGTGCTCCAGTCCCTTCCCCTTCCTCATTGTCCTTCTCTGGACACGCTCTAGTACCTCAATATCCTTCCTAAACTGAGGGCCCCAGAACTGGACACAGCACTCAAGGTGAGGTCTCACCAGTGCTGAGTACAGGGGAAGAATCATTTCCATGGTCCTGCTGGACACACTACTATTCCTGATTCTGTGCTCACCATAGTGAACTTCTTCACATACTTGCTGGAGATGCCAGCATCTGTCAAGTACTCTGAACTTGGGGCAAAAGGTTGTTAGTATATCCCCAGGAACAGAGGGCTTTACTGAGGGATCAGCCATTCAAAACAACTGTTACTGCCATGCTTTGTACTTGCCATCAGGCACAGATGATGCCATAGTGGCATGGGATATATGCAAAAGAGATGGACAAACAATCCTCAGTAAGAAAGATGCATATAGAAGAGACAGAGCAGTAATTGTTTCTGTGAGCATGAGCAGCACTGAAAAGACTTGGATGAATCATTGTCAAATAACAGGTGAGTTCCTGGAAATAATCTTGAAAGGAAGAACACTGAAGTTAGTACAAGTCTTTTGAGGCAGGACTGCAAGCCAAAATTCCTGATTAAAAAAATGTTTGTAGAAAATATCTCAATGAAAATATTCTCATATTTAAATAATTCCCAGTTTTAGTTAGAAAATAACATTTGGGCTCTTTCATGTCACTGTTGCTGTGAAAATAGTGAGAATTTTTGTCACTAGCTAAATGAGACAAGAAAATATGCTAGAGTTTGACCTTTTGCAAAATGTAGACCAGAAAGTCTAGTAAAGGTAGTTCTGGCTTTGACCTTTGTTTTACAGTAGTAAATATTAGTATTTAGCTTCTAAAACTTGAATTAAAATACCATGACAGATTATAGGAAAAATGTGTTTGCAATTACCTACAGGCAGGAAATTTTATCTGCAAGTTGAGAATTCAATGCTGAAAATCTGGCCCAGAAAAATTAGTAATGAATGTTCCAGTTAATATTTCCCAAGCATTCCTCTTTTGCAGAGTAGGCCTAGCTTTTCTGTTTTAACGCTTTTGGATGAGGCACATGTAGAAGTATATTTTGCTCTAAAATGGAACTTTTGCTATAGTGCAGCAAAAGAAATCAACTCAGACATTTTTATGATCCCACATACAGACAACCGTTCAGACTACAGATACAGAAGTCGTCATTCATATAGTCCTAGCTGCTGTTTGGGTCTGGATTTCTGCCACAGCTGTAATGGGATCTTGCCTTTGGCAAGTTCCCTGGCTACCAAGGTTACCAGCCAAGATCTTGACCATGGCTGGGGAACTATTTTATCTTCAGACATCTCTGATTTGGAGAACCCTGTTGTACACTCATGACATCCAATTCTTGACTGGTTTTTTTTTACCTTCCCAAATCCTGTCAGACCCTCAGGGAGAGGCTACATGCCTACACCTTGTATATGCCTTGAGGAAGCTTTCTCTCAGTTTTCCTTCCCATTTTCCTTGAATTTCCTACTAGGGTAAGTCGATGGGAAGACTGACAGCAGCTGGAGAGCACAACACCAGATAAGAGTGTTCTTTGTTCTTCTTTTTGCCAGCACTGCTGTTGAGTTGGCTGTCCTTGTCTCCAGTGAAGGCACAAGGGAAAGTGCAAGCACCTGATGCTGCAACCTCTCCTTTCCTCCAAAGGCTGTCCCTTTAGCAGTCCTGTGCAGGGAAGAAATCTAGCCCATTAACTAATTTATCAACATTTACATTACAAATATTACCTAATTAAATAATACCACTTCTTTAGCATTTACTGCATATCTCTAGCAAAAGTTTGCTAGCTGGATTAAACATCTCAAGGGGGCTAAGGAGTTTAGCTTTCCAGTCACTCATTCCATTTGGTGTTATCTATGTTTATTTTTGCCTCTCCACCTACAGATACAGGAAGCAATGAAAACAAGCTGCAAATCCACATACTTGCCTTTGGAGTCTTTGATCCTTAAGACAAATGTACAGTTATTAAAACAGTTATCAGACACTTACAATGTAAGTATTGCTAATGGATTTTTTTTCTCCTTCTCTTTTCTCTTCTTCATAATTTATGCAACATTTGCTCACACAAGTGCAGCTCTGGCTGATGCAGCAGCATAAAGAAACCAGCTTACCTGAAGCAAAATAATAACGGGTCTTTGGGGAGATCCCAGCATGAAAGGAGCCAAGAGTAAGGAAAGCAGAAGTTTAGAAAGCTGGACTGAAATGAATCCAAGCAAAACATGCATACACCAGCTACTTCGTTCCAAAGGAGGCAGGTGGCAGGCTTATGTCCTCCTGTTCTTCAGCTACCCATTTCCGTTTGTGGTCATTTTTCATATGAGTTTCTTCCTTTTCTTGCAAGGCAAAATCTGAATATATTCTTTCTGGTCTGTGCTTGCAGTTTCCAACTCAGCTTACACATAAAATAATTCAACCGCAGCTTCCTACATTCCAAGTTTATCTTGCTTCTGCAATCACTTTCCTCTCCTCTCTTTTGGATACTTCAGCATCAGGAGGATGTGGGCAAATCAAAGGGAACTGAGAGAAAACAAGCTGAAGGAATTGAGAGCCTGAATGAAGGCCTATTAAAGTCTGGGTAATTTATGACATAGGGAAATGTAGTATCTGTCCAATATTTATTACATTATTACATATATTTGAGTATTGAAATAATCACAAGATTCTATCCTAGACTCTCAGTGTCATAGCACGTTGTTAGCAGCACAACTGAATCACAGACGTATTCGAACAATCAGTTCAGAAGAGTTCAGTCAGTGACATATATACAAAACCTTCTTTCTGCTTTTCCAGTGCTTAGGAAACACATGCTTATCTCCCTTTTTTAAATTCTGTCAAACACGTCTTCTTCTGTGTGGGCAGAGGTGATCAAATTCCAATTATTTCAGACCATAGGAAAATGAAATGTATTGGCACTTAAATTCAGAAGGGAGAACAAATACTGAAAGTAGTAAGTGAAGGTATAGCTGGGTCTAGACTAAAGGAAAAGAATGTCACATAAGAATATCAGAAAATCAAACCTTAATAATGAAATAATCACCAGCAAAGCTGTAATTTGTAATGGAAATATTTTACACCAGAAAATTTTGAACCTGAAAAAATTAATTATGAATACAAGGCAGGATTTGCTATTACTTTACAGTTATTACTATTGTTTTTAACAGCACAAAGAAAGGGCAGGGTGGACAAATACTCGTGTCAGAATGATCGTGCAAATAACGACTCTATATGCAATCAAAAATAAGGTCTATGATTTAACAAAATAAAAATTCAATGCCTTAAAAGTTGTTCTTAGTTCTGGGTCACTGACTTTACTATGACTGCATAATAGTAGGGCCAGAAATAGCTGAGGCTTGTATCTTCAAACATTTTGGATATATATGTTCAGCTTCCTAGACAAGGACACTATGCTGATATTATAGTTATGGTTGTGTAAACCTTGTTCAGCTTTATGATACACAATATACACTTATGTAGTTGGATAATAAAAAGTTGTTTTATTTGTCAAAAACACCTTTTGCTTTAGCCTTTCAGATATTCTTGCCAGTATTCATGCTGCACCTCAGTGATAGCTCCTGCTGCATTGTATCTTAAGGTAGTGCCACTTCAGCACAGAAGCATCAAGGAAGAAATTACTCAGATCTAAAAAAAATCAGTCAAACCCAACTGTTCCATGTGTTGCACAGCTAGTGAAGGTCTGTTGCCTTTGGATTTGTATCCTGAGTTTTCTAGCACCACCAGTAACTACATTTCCTCCTAATCTCACACCTTCACATCCCTAAATCTTTCACACAAGTGCAAGTCCAAACCATTAGTGTGTGGTATCTCCCAATGCTTCCATGCCATGTTCCTGCATTAGCTGTAGCTGCCTTCCATGTTCCTCACCCACTGAGTATTCTGTGCTTCCAGAAGCTTTCCTCATTGCCTCCGTTCTCCATGATGCTGCTCTGTCTCCATCTTTGCCTCACAAAGTGGGGATTGCCCACTACAACAGCCTGAGATATTTCCTTTTATCATTAAGGAGCCTTTGCCAGACCGTGCAACTAGGCAGGGAATGGAGGGATTGATACTAGAGGGCTTGATACTCATTCACTGTCACCACCTCTGTGACCAGGAGCCCAGGCAGTCAGGATGCTTCTCACTGCCATGATGTAGCTGTGAGCAGGCCCATTGGGTCTGAACTGTCTCTTCTGAACAGGAATCTTTCTGCATAATTTGTATCTGCTTAATATCTCTGACACATTTAATCTTTTGTCAAATTTGCTAAATTTTCATCAAAGCTTCTAAAATTCCTGACTGAAGACATGAGTAGACAGACGGATGGACACAGATGAATAGCACTGTTGTGTGCATCTCATTTCATTAGACAATCAGGGTAAGAAACTCAGGAGTTGAAAAAGCAGCATTGCCTCTATCTCACAAAAACAGCTACTGGAACAATGTAGGATTCATCACCCCTGTTTCCAAGAAAAAAGGTTTACTTCCATAATTAGTTCTATGTTTTCTAGACCAAAGCATGAAATCTTATTTCTCTGATCCAGCTTTTCTGGACATCACTCTCTCCTAATTTTCTTTCTTTACAAAGGTAATCACACAGATACACACACACACACACACACACACATGCAAAATGCCTGTGTCCCACTTGCTTGGTCAGTAATTTAGCCCAGTCATTTAAGAACTAATTCAAGATTATTTTTTCCCCAGGAAAGCAAAAGTATTTTCACTAGCATAAAAATTTTAAATAATCCAGGTTGATAATTTAAAGTTATTATTGCATTCATTAGAGCTTCAATATCCTACCTACTGCTGAGCTGCTGACAGGACAAGATTTAGCTGAAATCAGTGGATCCAATTAGAGCCAGAGGTTCACACATTGAGCACTTCCAGAGTACAAATTATTGGTGACATTTCTAAACAGTGATTGACAGCTGAAGCCAGCACACGTTTCCTGGAATGACATTATAAGCAGGAGTGGACTTTGTAACCTTTCCATGGTACTCAGAAAAAAGATCAGCTTCCACTTTTTTGCTCTTCTTCATTTTTCACAACACTTGGACAGTCCCAACTTAAGGATTCTAATTTGTATTAAAATTTATGAAGGCTGTGGTTGCAAAGGGCCACCATCAGACCTGAGGATTGTTAGATTTACCTTTGTGCACAAGAACCAGCCGACTACACAGGTATTAATAGTTGCTCAAGTCTTCATTATCAACCTAATATTGTGAAAAAGAACAGTGGAGATGGTGTCTGTTTATTCATTTTCATCTCTTGTACATTTATTTCTTTGGAATGTTTTTCTAATCTAATTAAAATTCATTTGGGTATGTCATTTATTAGTCCAACTGATTCCCAATTATATCGCTCAACAAACCTTGCCGCTGCTAGAATATTATAAGCACATTCTAAATATAAATAATTAATAAGACAAGCATGCCTTTCTTATCATAAGTTGCATGTTATCAACAGACTCACAAGTCACATTCAGTGCTGGAATAGTTTTGCTTCCAGCATCCACTCCAATATCAGTCCTTCATGTTGCTATTTGCAAGGGAACAGATTTAACCGTATGGGATGTTCTACATGGTAAGATAAAGAGGCACATGTGTGAGAAATCAAGGTCAATTATCTCAGTGTGGTTTTTCTGTTATTAGTGTAACAAATTGTTAAAAATTTAGACCCTGATCTTGTAATTATTTTGTGTGCAAAAATCATACGGACATCAAAGTGAATTAGTTCAGCACAGAGAGGGACTGCAAGATCAGGCATCTAGCAAAATGTTTAATATTTCAAGTGTATCAGTCTTCACAATACTGCCCTGTCAAAGTAAATGAAGCAGAGTAATGTACATTGGGAAAAAAAAATCAACCAATTCCATTTCTGTCTTTCTCCTATAAATAAATACTGAAGATTCCAAGACATGAAAGAAAGCCCCAAGGAATAAAACCTGATTGGCAAAATTTTGCCTAAGGTGTTGTAATAGACACCCCAAAATACACGTTCAGTCAATGAGTTTCCACTACATTCTTCATTATAGTTGCAACTGGCTGAATTATTCATTAGAGATAACACATCCAGTGAATTTATCATAATATTATTTATACAGTAGAAATGATCACCTAAGGCTGATGGCATTTGTTTATGTTCTCCACTATATGGCCAAAATTTTATATAACAGGAACACATTTCTCATTTTCAAACACCATCATCATCATTCTATTATTATTATTTCACTCAATTAATTTTTAAGTTAAGAATAAGGTAGAGATTTTCCAAATTACTGTTGAAACAGAGTATAAATAATTGTGTATGTTCTCATTGAGCTTTACAATATTTTCTGCTCAAATCTGCAAATGAAGTCTCATTCTGAGTCCATGAAAATATCATTCTTCATGAGTTTAAGCAAAGCAAAAAGTCCTCAATGTTATCAGCTGCTAGTGTATTGTAATAGAAATGGAAGGAAAGATGCCGCTACCAAAGGCATAATTAAAAACTGCAAAGGAGCTCAATAAACCTAAAAATGCAATTCTGCTGTTGTGTATTTTTCACAAACAACGGAGCTGAGGAATCTCTGTCAGCCATGCATAGGAGTTCTGATCTTCTCTGTCATTCCTGTGGTACAAAATATTTTACAAAAAATTTACAAAAAATTGAGTTGGTCTGCTCCTTAAACTGCGATAGTCCTTTTGTGTTCCCGGTGTATCAGCACAGTGTTTCTGGATCAGCCAATGATCCTGTCAGTGGAACAGCAGTGTTGGTCAGGGCTCTGAAATAAGGTACTTTGGGTTCATATTTAGCTAAAGTCACCTTCATATGTAGTTCACCACCTTCTTCCCTGCTTTTCTAACTCAGTGACTTGATCCCTCTGGCCTAATGGGTCTCACAAAATTGTGTGTTCTTCAATGTCCCCTCCATACTGCTTTCTATTACAGCCTTCAGATATAATAGAGAAAATGCTCTTGGTTTTGTTTTCAAGTTTTTTTGCAAAATTGTCTGATTCCCAGTTCTCCCCTTCAACATTGATGTATTTCCTTCCTTACTCCCTTAAAGACTCTCATTCCTGGCCTACAGATCCTGGCTACAAAGATGTCTCACATAGTAGTTGACTGTAATCGTCTGTATACAAATATCCTGAGAGAAAACAGAGGGGGGCTACCAGGATCCGCTTGCTCAATATCCACCATTCCATCTGGGATACATAAAATTCCTAAACAGTACGTTTTGTTGCCTAAAGATGCTTTCAATCTTGCTAGCTGTAGCTGCACTACTGAGCAAACAAATACTTTACTGCCAAAAATCCCAGCCAAAATTAACTGTCCCATATACTCTTGGTTGAACTTGGACCAAACAGTGGCCTGAGAAATCTAACATTGAGCTCTACAACAGCTGACCAGTGCTGCAATTTTCAAAGGTTATCTCTGTTAGATATATGTTTCCCTTCTCAAATCCCCCTAAGATGTATGTGTTTAAAACATATCTTCTTGTTACAAAATTCAGTACTCTGAGGTTAAGTTATGGTACTCTACCACCTATTACTGCTAAACAATAACTCCCAGAAGAAATACATGCCGAGCTGTCCATAGGAAAAAAATACTTTTCTTAAACAGCTCTTTTCTCATATTCTGTCACATTAGAGCGGCTGCACAACACAAACTCATTGCAGAGCTGTGCTGGAGGCAGTTCGACTCCTGAACTGACCATCAAAATTGCTTCCACAAAACTCCTGAAGTGTCTGCCCCTCTCTCCCAGGAACCACCCATGTTCAGTTGGACAGGCAGAGGTTTCTCTT
>WEIV01006713.1:44336-94239 GCA_013390005.1 Calyptomena viridis
GTAGTCTGCTTATGAGTACAGCTACTTTTCCCTATAAATACTGTTTCTAGTCATAGAATATCCAGAGTTGGAACAGACCCACAAGGGTCATCAAAGTCCAGCTCCTATACTTTCCTTCTCAGAAGGTACCACTTACACAGGCAATCTTTTATTCAGTGACCATCCTTGTTAGGTGTGTGATGGAAGAGTCTCTGTAGTCATTGCACACACAACTAAGTTCACTATTTAGACTAGTATGTTAAGTGAACTTTCATATTCAAGAGCTCACTACTGCCTAAAAGGAGGGATCATACTCTTCTCACTCTCACACCAGCAGTGGCACTCAGCAGACCTTGTAAGCACTGATACAACTCAGTAACTAAGAAGAATATTGAGTTGG
This sequence comes from Calyptomena viridis, assembly GCA_013390005.1. Taxonomy (NCBI): domain Eukaryota; kingdom Metazoa; phylum Chordata; class Aves; order Passeriformes; family Eurylaimidae; genus Calyptomena; species Calyptomena viridis. The sequence goes on from WEIV01006713.1 coordinate 44,716, forward strand.
CCAAGGAAAAACTACAGTTTTGTGAGGGCTTTGTGAGTTAAATAATCTCAGTGAAGACCCCAGTGGATGCCAAAGTTAGTGCAAACTAGAGAGGAGGAAGGGCAGGATACATAAGGAACAGGAGCCCGTAACAGAACAGGGGAGAAAGCAGGGAAATAGCATCTCCCTCTTGTAGCAGTAGGGAGCAAGTAAGACAGCTCTGTTGTCCCTTTATCTTCTCCTCTCTATGCATTTTCAGTCTGTTCACCACAAACCTCAGTGGCTGAGGCACTGGGAAGTGTAGCTGAGAAAGAATGCATGAGTCCAGACAAAACAAGTGTACCTGTAACCTAGACATGAGCTGGTCATTCAATTGCCAAGAAATACCACTTCAGATGTCATGATCTCACTGTTCATTAAAACACCTGAAGAAAAGGTCTAATTGTGAAATTGTGAGTGAAGTTTTCTTTTCTTGACAAGGGATCTGACTTCGCTTAATTGAAACACATTGAGGTAGGTGAAGCAGGCAGTGCATTTACACCCCTGTTCAGTGAGTTGTAGTTAGGCAGTAATTGCACTGTGGAGGTAACTGGCCCTGTACCACAGTCAGTAGACAGATTGCATGGCAGAATATTTCATTTTATTGGAAAAGACTTCTGAATAACAAATACATTAACGGTATACAGAATCAGATCTTAAGCTGCAAACAAGGCAAAAAACTTACATTTGATGGGTGGTTTATTTCCAATAAATAATTTAACCTTTGTCCATTAAAAAGTTCTGCCTTCTGAAACAGAGAATTGGCTTTGCACAAATGATTCCCAGTGCAGTGTTTGTTCAAAGTCATCTTCACTGAATTCTGGAGGGCAGCATAAGTTTCAGAAAGACAGTTCAGATGTCCTGCAAAATGTTAGCTGTAAAATCTCAGCTGCAAAATCTCCTCTGCACTTTGAGAACAAGCTGGTGCATAAAATAATGAGAGCTTAAGGCATCTCCTTCTCTCAAAGCTGTAATTTTTTTCAATAGATAAGAGGGAATTAGTGCAAAACATAAATTATCCTTTCACTACAATACTGCTTTCCAAAATGTATATTTCGTCCTAGTACAGACCTCAGCAATATGAAAGTATTTTGAACTATATTGATCAACAAGTGATAAATGAATTCTTAAATATTAACAACTTAAACCCAGTTTGCTGAAAATATCTACAGGAAAGCACAAGATTTCTGAATATATGCTTACTTCTTCCAACATCTATTTTTCCTTTGTCCTTAAAGAAATTCAAATTAATTATAAAAATGAGGATATTCCCAATGGAATTTTTACTGAAATGTTACAAGGCTTAATTTGTGTGAAAGTACCAACAAGTTTATTCATTTTGTAGGAGTGTGGAATTTGCCTCATGTAACTCAGGACTTAGCTACAGCTTTGATAGAAATGTTACTTGGTAATTATCTGCTCTTCCCTTGGGGACAAAGTAATTAATTCTGTTCTGCTGTTCACAGCATATTCTGTTTTTATACACATATGAAGGATGAATTTTGGAAGATTATGATCAATAGTTACTTTATTGACAACCAATGACTTGTCATACTGGCAGCTCCATGACTTTTAGAGAAACACAGAAGTCAAACTTCAATTTTTAACATTTTTATTTGTATATTTATGGGGAGAGGCAATAAATCTAAAGGAAAATTAGCTTTCATGAAAGAATTAGATGAGATTTTGTACATAAACAAAGAAAACAACCCACAAACATTTATATTTTTACATAACTCATAACTAGAGTAAAGCCCATGTTTCCTCCATTTGCTGATTATTTATTCCTTTCCTTTAGAGTAGAGAATAATTTAAAGTTCAGGTTAAATGCACATTTGAACAGTAAATTTTAGGCATAGATGAGGAGTCGGACCTCCCCCTAAGATATAGTTAAAGCATGTGACTTTTTTTCATTACAGGGCAGCTCTGTGTGTCTGGAGTTATGGCGCTCATCACAGCCTACTCTTAATCAGTGTGGTGTGTTTCATACTTTCAAAAAAAATGCACAGAAGAAGCACATACCAGCTGATGAAAACCCAGATACCTAGGTCCTGGAGATGCTGGCTTTGTGAAGAGGAAAATGAAAATTTTCCTGTTGGTATTTTGGACCCAAAAAATACTAAGTGGAAGGCATTGCTTTCAAGAAAAAGTGCTTTGAAGACACTTTTTTGCCTGCAAGAAGTGAAGTCCTAGTTCATCAGGGCCACGAGGGAAAGGACTCAATCCAGGGATTTTCACATCAGGTCTGCCTCATTCTCCATCCCAGATACCATGGCCAGGGCAAGACATTTTGACTAGAGAGTGAGAAGTATGGTTTCCTCCAAGGATTTGTTATGAACAAAATCTTCTGGTACAGATGCAAAAATACAACATGGACTTTCCTGTTTTCAGTCTATCTCTTGACAGATCCAATAAGAAGTTTATTACAAAAAGCACTCCTGTATAAACTGTCCCCTCCAGGAAAGGCTGTTGCTTCTCCAGCATGTGATGTACTCTCTAAATAATAACATGCCTATAGTTTCTTGGGATTCTGTTTTCCCACTTGAAAAATAATGATAATGATAATAGCATTTCCTACTCAACAGGAGAGTTGTGTTGATAAATGTATTAAAATTTTCAAAGAACATAGCTAGGGAAAGACAAATAACAATACTGTAGCAAAGAACTAGGAACTTAATATTCTTTAGTTTTCACTGTCCAAAAACACAGTCGACTCTGAAACAAGTGAAATTCTCATTTATTCCATCAGCAACTAAGAGACTTGGCACCAACCACTTAATTGGTGCTGGCCTAAGTTTTAGAAAAGCTCTTGGACGTAATCTGCCAATAAGCCAACAATTTGATGTCTTACAGGAAACTATTTCATTGACAAGAATTAAATTTAGGAAGGAGTTGGAGGACTGGAACTGACTGCACTTCACAACAGTGCTGGTAATAAATCTTGACAATAAAAGGGAACGAAATACTTAAGCCAGAAAAGTGAAATCACTAAAAATAAAACTAGAGACAAATTACATTCATCTCCCAAATCTCATTCGAATATCTGACTGAAAAAATTTCCTACCACAATAGCTGCAGCAACCCAAGAGATCCACATCTGCCTTCACCCATGCAACTCTGCCAATCAAGAAGACAAATAATGAGTGATGTTCCTTTCCTCATTATGTGTGTTTCAGCTTGCGGCCAAGATAAAACACTCAACGTGGATAGGAAAACTGAAGTTATATCCAACAAAGATGCCCCTCTAAGATGCTGTCCAAACTTGGAGCAACATTTGCGATAGAAAAATACAACCAACCAAACAAACCAAATACACCAGACTATCAAATGTATGAAAAAACCTTTAAAGCCCAGACCACAGAATGCCTCCATTTTTCTGCACAAGGCACAGTCTGGCTCTGGCAGTGCAAACACCCACTCTTGCTTCAGTCAGCCAGGAACTCAGGATGTGAGTACTCCTTGTACTCATCACATGAATATTAGCACCTTCTGGTAAAACAAGCCTGATCCTTTCATCACAACTGGGAAATAAACATTGTGCCAATCAATAGAAGAAACAGTGGAGCATCAATCAGCCTCCCTCTCTTTCCTCCTGTCTTCTGCATCATATATCTCACCCAAGGCCAAAGCATCAATGTTGCAGCTTAAAGGCGACCACAGTCTTTTTCTTCCTGCTTTGTCACTCCTTCTCCTGAACATGAAATATGGAGTTTCTTTAAACACAACCTCTCCTGCAGTATCCTGGCATGTACATTGCCCACGATACACAGGATGTATCAGCCCTTCTGTGTGCTAGATCTTGCTATGCTGAAAACACCTCAGTTAACACCACGGGATCTGGCAATGTTTCACTTGGTTCACACAGTAGTTTCCTCAGGATTAGTTAACACTGCACCCAGCCTTATTAACATGCCCTTCCTCACCACTGAGAAGCAGAGCTAATTGCTGTGGCTGCAATACTGGCTGATAAAGTCGTAATGTCTTGCCGTTCTGGTGCTATTTAAGTTGATACCAGTCTGAGATTATCCACAGCACACTATATTGAGTACAGTGAATGAAATGAGAAATAATGAGGTGAAAAAAACTTCCTTTGCCTTTTTTCATACTTAAGCAAAGGTTTGGGTCATATTTGATTTCAATATAGGTTGAAGGTTGGGGTCAAGTTTCACTGGGGACAACTCAGCTCTTCCTATCTTAATTGCCCAAGCCTATTTTCATGACTAATTTTCTCATCAGCGCTTCAAGGTCTTCAGGGATTTTGGCAAAGATGACTGTGCTATCAGCTGATCTAGTGTGGCTTAGGTGCTCTCATTTATCATGATGCCCTTTCCCTCCCTATTCAAGGTTTTTATAAACTTTTCCAAGCACGAGGTGAATTGTTCCAGTGTGACAATATCTTCTTGTCTATTCTATTCTTTCGCTTGATCTCTTCACTTTTCTTGTCAATGTTTAAATGTCACCACAACACATTGTTCACATGCTCCAGGATTCTGAGAAATTCTTCTTCTTATCCAGTGTTTCTCATGCTGACTGTGTCCAGGTTTTTTGTGTGTACATCATTTCCATTACACACCTCATTAGGGGCGTGCACCTGCTCCTGTTGAAGCCAATGGCAAAATTCCCACTTACTTCAGTAAAAGCAGGTTTGGACCCAGTGGTATGCCAACTGATAAATTAACTTTCAGACAAAACCCAAAGAGGTAGAAGATGTTCCAGGATTATGATTTGCCATTTGAACAAAGGAAGATTTTTGTAATTGAAGTTGTCAGAAACTTTTCTATATATAATCAATAGCTTCTTTGTTTATCCACTGCTGAAGACTTGAATTAAAATAGACTCTATAACACTGTTAATAAATAAAATAAAACAGTCCAGTAGCTTTTTCATAAGGTGAACTATATTAATGTAGACACCATTAACACTGTAGACTACAATTGCTTATGATGTAAAGGGATGCCTGTAATTTGAAATGAATGGAAACACATTACTGAATGTCCAGTAAAGGATATTCTCCAAGTTATGTCTGTGGGAACTACAAGCTGTTCAGTTCCAGCTGTAAATTGTAATTTGTTACTGTTGTAACAAATTACTGTAAATTTCTGCAGTAAATTGCAATTAAATAAAGTAAAAGAACATAAGGAAAAACACAAAACATTATTTTGGCCTCTGTAGAAATTATCAAAGAAAGCATGTATTTTTTCTTTTAACAGTTTAGGGACACAGAATGAAAAACAGGGGTTGATATGTCTTTAACATTTTTCTACCATGATTACTATTTTGACCTTGTGGACATGCTGCTTCTACAAGAGTTAGAACGAGATCTTAGTATATAGCAGTTTAAAATAGAAGAAAAGCTTCATCTTCCTTTACAGTCAACATCAGTTTCTCATTTCTGTTACCTAGGGTGCCTTTCTCCAGGCATTCAAATCACAGAATCATAGAATCAACTAGGATGGAAAAAACCTCATCGAGTCCAAGCTTTGACCTAAGTTGACATTATCTGCTAGTGCCACTAAGTGCCACATCCAGTCCCTTCTTAAATACCTCCAAGGACAATGATTCCACCACCTCCACAGGCAGCCCATTCCAATGCCCAATCAGTCTCTCTGTGAAGAACTTCTTCCTGATGTCTAACCTAAACCTCCCCTGGCACAATTTAAGACTGTGCCCTTTTGTCCTACTACTGGTTGCCTGGGAGAAGAGACCAACCCCCACCTGGCTACAACCTCCTCTCAGGGAGTTGTAGAGTGATAAGGTCTCCCCCGATCCTCTTCTTCTCTAGGCAAAACAACCCCATCTCCCTTAGCCTCTCCTCAAAGGATCTGTGCTCCATTCCCTTCAGCAGCCCCGTTGCCCTTCTTTGGACACACTCCAATACCTCAACATCCTTCCTAAACTGAAGGCCCCAGAACTGGACAGAGCACTTGAGGTACAGCCTAATCAGTGCCGAATACAGGGGAAGAATCACTTCCCTGGTCCTGCTGGCCACACTATTCCTGATACAGGCCAGGATGCTGTAGGGAGAGACTAAGTGAGAAGACAGGCTGATTTGAGGATTTCTCTTTTTGTTCAAGAGACCTTTGGCAGCTGGGAGACTTAAACTTGGACTTCTCTCTCTCTCCAGCCTTGCAGAGCAGTTAACTCCCTGAAAAGATAATGATTACACAGACAACCTTGGAGTCACCATGAGCGGGGGGGCAACCAAGCTATTAGGAAGGCTCAAAAAGGAAAAAGTTTTGCATTCTTTCATGCCTAGTGCACCCAGCGTTAAGTTTAGCATCCTCTTCTTTGAAAAATAAATTTTCCTAAGTCCTTCCACTGCCTAGCATTTTGAGGGTATCTGAGTTCTTTCTTTTCAGATGCCATTGGCCTTCTTGGCCACCTAGGCACACTGCTGGCTTATGTTCATTCTGCCATCAATCAGTACCCCCACGTCCCTTTCTGCCTGGCTGCTCTCCAGCCACTCTGTTCCCAGCCTGTAGTGTTGCATGGGGTTGTTGTGGCCAAAACGCAGGACCTGTCACCTGGTCTTGTGGAACCTGTCATACCTTTGGATTCAGCCCATCTATGCAGCCTGTAAAAAATGAATCAGGACATATTTAAAGTTGGATTGTAAAATAAAACACAAGACAAACCACATTCTTTCTAAACTTGAGTTATTATATTAATTCAAAATCTTCAATAAATATCTGGCCAAAATTTTCTGAAAATTGAAAAAAAATTTGTACTAGTTCTTGTTTGACCCATGACTGGCTATATTTTCAGTTTCTGATCCCAAACATGAATTTCTACTTTCACTGGCTGCAGAACTATAATATAGATTAATTTCCACTGAGCTATATTTTGATATGAAATGAATCTCTCTCATGATGTAAACCAAATTTAAGTCCTAGCCTGCAGAAATTGTTCCATTAATGAATTTCTTCCCTATCCCTTCATCAGAAATAACGAATCCAGTTGAAAAGTCTTTAATCAAATTCCCATGGAACTCGTTAAAGAAACTAGAAGTTTCTCTGAGTGATCTATAGGATCAAATACATTCTTTGTATCACTGCTACTGCAGTGAGTTTTATACATCAGCTTGTAGCTCCTCTGTATTGATGATACCTGTGTGTGTGGCCATGTTGTTCAGAGCATACCATGCACAGGTAAAAATTGCAACAGAGGTAAAACTGAAAGAAACTCTGCTTGGTCATCAGCAAGTACCAGATAAAGCAGCATAATTTTATTCCTTGTGAGCATTATACTACCCCCCAGGCTTCCCTTTACTGAGTAACTTTTCCCTTCAGACTGGGAGGTCAGTTGCCATGATTGCACATCACATACCCTTTGTACTTGATATCATGCTTCATAGTATTTATTATGGAGGGATTCAGGTATCAATTGCACTAGGTAAAACAGTCTGAATCTTAGTCCTAATGATTTGAAAGGTAGCAGCCATGGAGAGTATGAAATAGATCTTTACACCCCCTGCTAGTCATATATTTCATTAATGACTTGTGCTCTGGGAAAGCACAGGCTTTCAGAAGATAACAGCCCAGCTTCCTTATTTTGGTTTTCATTAAAAAAGACATTGAATTCTCTTTTGCTTTACTAACAAATACCTGTGGGGCATTAAAAACATAAACATGGAAGTACCATGTTCCCTCTATAATGCTCTCCACTGTAAGGTTACATTCCATATGAGGTTATTACTCTTTGACTATCAGCTGCACTGATCTTCCTGAGCAACGCACTCAATTTTACTGTGCACTTGACACACAATACACTGATTCCTTGGCTCCTGAGAACAGACTAATTGAGAGGGTGTGCTGTATTACAGAACACGATTTGCTTAAAAAGATTACCATCTAGCTCATTAATTTTACATTACCATACCATGCTTCTATTGACGTTATCACAATGCTTTCTACAACTACTTACTGTGATCACAAAAATGCACAGAGATCACATAGCCATTAAGGTGATGCAAAGATTTTTAGAGATGTTATTATTTATTTATGTTATAGTAATGCTCCTAGTCTTGGTCAATACTGGGACTCACTGTGCCAACCCAGAAAATATGTTCCCTGTCCTGAAAAACTTATAATTACTCCTAGTATAATTACTCCTAGAAGCAACATAAATATGGCACAAACAAATAGGAAGAAGGAAAAGGCAGTGATTATGATTTGCATTTAAACGAACCAAATATTTACACAACTGGAGACCTTATGTGCATTTATAAATGTATGTTATAGAACAACCGGAATGAGCAAGAACAGGGTTGAAGTGATTAGCAAGGGGACAACTAACAGAAGACTGGACTGATGAGAGGTTTCATCCTGAAGGAACAGCCTGGGATGGTATTTGAAGGAAAAGAATTTAAATGGATCAGATAGAATCTGATCTCATCAGTGAAACAAATGCTGCAGTGTTAGCATAATTAGATATAGTATTTCTGACTAATAATGGCAATATTACAGTAATTTGTGCTGTGTCTTAGACAAGGAACTAGATTAATTGAGAATGAGACAGTGCATGTGAGCATCAGTATTCTGTGGGTTTTTCTGGGAGAAGCCAAGAGAGAGATTCTATCAGCAGCGATTTGAAGGAGTCAGAAGAGATCCAGGTCGCTTCTCTTCAAAAGCCAATGTTGACCTGGTCTAAATGAACTGTTTCCATTTTACAAAGAATTCTGAAATTCCAAGTAAAACAGCTTTTCATTTCATAATGAAATGGTAAGTAGAAAGTAGAAAATTAGAAAGCTGAAAATTAATTATAATAAGATTCTGCTCTTAAGAATCAAAACGTTCCGTTGCAAAAAATTGACGTGAAATTCTGCAGCACAACCATATGCGCCCAGTACCATCTGAGACACCCACAACAACAACATTTGGAAGAAGCACAAGCTGTGAAGTACCTGGCATGGCTCTTTTGACTGCAGAAAGTTAGGAGTGCTGCAATTTACACATAAGTTTGGAAAACTGCTGCCTGCTCTTCCACAGGAATGGGTCTAAAGCCATAAGTTCACTGGCTCAGAGGAGAACCAACAAGGCTGTCAGTGTTGCGGGAGTGAATAAGAGAGCTGAAGTTCTCAGGGCTTCCAGGCTAAATGCTGCAGAAGCAGGAGGCTATAACAGCCAAGTTTGCCTTTCCTCATCTCATCACAATAATCCTACACAGTGTGCTAGAACCTCTCCATTATTCCATTTCCTATTTTCCGGCTGGTTTTAACAATATCAAAAGTTCACAACAGCCCTGAACTTGTTTGTTGACTGTCAGTCTAGCATGGGAGAGCAGCACCGATGAGGAGGTGGAGTTCCTGGTATCCCCAGTCCATGTTAGGAGCCACTGCATGCTGAAGAATCTCATCTGAAAAGGAAGATGAGCCCAGACTTCATATCCTACCAGCAAAACTGTGGTTCATGCCTGTGGTTCATGCACGTATGGCAGGGAGTCCTATGCAGACACATAGATACCTAGCCCCAGGGCACTGGTTTGACAGAGTTTCTCAAAATGGCAGATTCTGCACAACATGGATGCTTTGAAGCCTCTAGAAGCCCATAAAATGAGCTGGCAGGAACTCAAGCATGTTGCTATCAGAAACCCACCTGTGTTTCTCTTGTAGTTCATCAAAAACTACTTCCAGAACAAAATCTGGATTTCATAATAGAAATTCAGTTGGAAATACCCAATATACTCAAACAGGAAGGTCAGGCAGTGAAGATAGGAGATAAGGAAAAATTAGACCACTTAATCAGCTTCTCCCTGTGGCTAGACATAAGCAATAAAAATACAGTGAAATAACCTGTAAAGAACCAACAGAAAGGAAATACATATATTTAAAACTACCATTCATCTTTACAGCTTCTTATATTTACAGAAAAACCAATAGCTTTATAGTTCTACCATAAATTCTTCCTGCAGTACAATCTGGGACGTTACACAGCATTAACTTACCCATGGTATCTGATATTGGGGTTTATTTTTGCCTTGCTAGTTCTATTTCTACTCAGAAGAGATGCAGCTGTAGTGATGCTTCTAAAGACATTTATCCCTCTGTCTCACAGACATGGTTTCAATTAAGTTTAATTACAGCCCCTGTAGTTTCAGACCAAAGTCTGCTTCACACCGTGTGTAGCTTCTGTTGCAGGACAGCTCAAATCTGAAAGCTCTACAAGAACAGAAAAGCTGCCGCTACACCAATAGTAGTATTTGCAGTGACAACGAGTGAGATTTAAAGTCTTTTTTTTTCAGTACTCTTTGAGGCTTATTCAGGGCTCCACTGCTGCTACCTGTAAGCAAGGAAAAAGATGGAGTGAGTAAAAGATGAAAGCAGATTTCCTGAGGCAGATTTTTATCATGAATCTCACCATCTCTGATGCATTTTTGGAAATTCCAGTTGATTATAAAGACCAGATTCTTTTTTTCTGTTAAAAAAAAAATGTTATTATCACTGACAATTACAGAGAAGTCATAAAAACATGACTGAAGTGTTCCTGTGGGGCTCGAAGGAGGAGGCAAAGGAAAAAGTTGAGAAGTTATTTCTCTGATTCTTAAGAAAATTCTTATTCTAAGCAAAACCCAAGGTTTTGGAAGGACTTTGGACTGTAAGCAGGCATGTACAAGGAATGAAGCAAAGTGTGAGTCTCATGCCTAAAGTTTAAGAGTAGGGAGATTCAATCCTTTAGTGCTAAAAACAGAGTTTGGCCCAAATGCAGGTATAATCATTGATTTGTGCATCTCGTAGCTTGAGGCAGAGCTTGGTACTCTGGGTACTACCAGGTTTTATTGCTCAGAACCCAATACCTGCTGAGATGGATTATGGAGATGTTGCACTTTAACTCGGTGCTCAAACACAGAAAATGGCTTGTGAAAATCTGTGAAGTGAATGCAAATTCACCTTCTGAATAGGCCAGACACATGGCACCCTATTAGGAGCCCTATTTCTCAGACATCAGAAAAGTAATTTTTTTTAATTTGTTAATGCCATGCACAGGATCCATATAGAGCCAGGCACAGAATCCAAGAACAAACTGAATAGGAAAAACAAGGAGCATTTGCTCCCAGCAGCAATTGCAGCCACATGGCAATCTTGGCTGCTATGCAGAAAACATTCATTAGCCTATTTAACCAAAATTAACTATGAAAATGTACTCTGAGCTTTCTTGCCTCATTTTGGTAAGGTGTCTTTTAGCATAAGTATTTTCTAACCAATTTAAAGCCATTTTTCTGGTAAATTGTGTCATTATTATCATTATGTTAGGAAAGGTTAGGTCGTGATTTTTCTCAGAGTTCTCAGAATCTCATTTTACTTGCTAATATGCCAGAAAAATCTCATATCTTAGATTCACTGAGGTGCAGTAAATTAACATCAATAAATAAAGCAGAGAGTATCCTATTGGACAAAATAAAAGCAATAAACTGTAGTTACAGATAAATACTCTCACAAATGCTTTTCTTCTCAGAGAAATCAAATCAATATCCCAGCTTCAACAGCAAATATTTCCAATGACCTAACCTGTCTGTGTCTTATACCATGGCCCTGGCTTCACCAATAATAGAAACAACGGTGTTTTACATTGCAATCCTTAGTTTAAATCACTGAATCAAAATACCTTTATGTCAGTGCCTGCACACTTCCTTTCCATGTCTAAAATGAGATAGATCAGTTCAACTCTCCTTCTGAGAGTTAAAATCTATATGCAAATCTTATTTACCACCCTGTGCACACTTCAGTTGCAAATACATTTAAACTTGAATGATGTCTTTTTGTAAAAAGAGCCTTTGAATGACATTTGTTTCACAATCCTGCTGAACACAGTTGAGATTTTTTTGTTTCAATAGAGTTTCTTCTTCATCCTTTCCACTTTGGTAACCCTTCTTGTGTCATAAGAACCATAAAAACACTTGTACTGGACCAGACCAATGGTCCAGTTCAGCATCTTTTCTCTAGAAGTGTAACAACAAGGCAAGCACAAAGTGACACTTGCCCAAAATACAATCCAGCAATTTGTAACAAACAGCTTCCTTAGGTGATGATGTCTTTGAACTTACTAGCCCTCTCACTATATTTTTTGTAGTTGCTTTTTGAACTCCATAAACTTTTATCATCTGTAATATCCTGTGGCAAGAAAGTCCACAGCTTCAATATATGCCATGGGGACCTTCTCCTTTTTTATGTTGAACTTTTCAACTGCAAACTTGTAGGCATAGCGAGTCTCCTAGTTCTTGTGCTGCAAGAGATCCATGCTCACCTTCTCTATGCCTGTCATGATTTTATACATATATATCGTAGTTGACTTCATTGCCATCCAAAGCGTTATATGCACTGGATACTTAATGAAAACTTGAAAGAGGGAGATGGCATTGTACATACTATTCAAGGTGCAGATACAGTAGAGTAATATTTTCTGAGGTTTTTAAAAATCTTTTTCCTAGCATTTCTTAACATTTAATTTGTTTTTTGAATGTTAATCAACACCAAACTGATACCCCACAATTTCCTAAATTCCTCATCTACTCAGAGCTCATCATTTTATAGGTGAAACTAGAATTTTTTTCCTGTGTGCATCACTTTACATTAACTGTATTGAATTCTCATGCCATTTTATTGTCTAATCATTCAGTATCATAAGGTCTTTCTGCAACACTTTATCTATGTGGGCTGTCATTTCTACTACCCTGAATAACAGTCCCATCAGCAAGTTTTATTATTCTACTCTACTTCCTCAGTAACTGCTTATTGTTTAATCTCTACTGCTTGCAGTTTAAAGTGGTAAGTGGCATGAGTTGTGTATGATTACAACGCAGTACATCAGAAAGGAAAGATTTAGAAGAATTATTGCACAATATTTCTATTCCTTTTGCCACCTTTTCCTCTTCCCCATCTGTCCTATGTTCTCCCTGTTTGCAATACTCTGCAGAGAAAAAATATATGTTGTTCAAGGAAATTGTACTAATAGCTGTTTAGTGAAAAGAACATTTGGATAATTAAAAGATGAATCTTTTTTCTCTTGAGCCTTTTCTAACTGAGCTAGAACCAGAGGTAACTCTGAAATTTGAAAGTATGTGTAGGGAGAACTATCACTTTGTTCATTTAGTGTGATGTTCTGACAGAATCAACTGCAGTTTTCTTCTTACTGGCTGGTGGGCTGACAAGGAATCTCTCCAAGGCCAGAACAAAGAATGCTCCAGGGATCTGACAGCACATAGGATTTATGTAACAGCAGACCATCATCCTATTCAGAAGCATTTAGCCAGAGTAGTTTGCCTTGCCTCTACATCCAATTTCCATCAGTCAGAAATGTCTAGGGACCAGAAGGATTTAAGAGCAGAGGATAACCTTATCTGGGGGTTTTGGGGTTGGTTTATTCATTCACAACATCAGGAAATATAAGTATGTACTTAAGAAGGCAGAAAAAATATAAAAAGTTGTTTTCAAATCTCACTGGCAGCATATTGTTGAAAGAAGTCTCTTACTTACAATCTTAAGAAATACAAACTTCAGAACTCCTCTTTTCCCTAGGACCAATGACAATTAAAATATTCCTGTTACATTTTGTCCCCCAGAGTCCATTCTCTGAGTATGGGACTTTGACTAAACTTTACCCAGATAGAAAAACTGCAAATGCCACAACTAAGACAATTCATGATTTGGGACTCATTGTAGCACTCATCATAGTTTGAAGAAAACTGTGTCTGTCCTTATTTAACATGCAAAGATTTAATTATTTTAATTCTTTAGCAAAGTCTTTGCTATCTCTTTAGGTTGTTTTTCGTCTAGTGAACCATATGTATCTAATGACTCCAAAGTTTTCCTAAGAAGAAACAATCATCCATGTTTATCCTACAGGAATCAAGCCAGAATAGGGTCATTCCCCTCCTGTATAAGGGTTATGTAAGTGTCATGTAAATTAGGCTATATATGTACATATTATAAAGCCAGTTTATATTTGAAATAGTTCACTATTTTATGTGACCAACACCCTACTACAGTTTATGATCTACTTACTCAATTACTCACATTTTCTTAGAAAAAACATCTTCACTTCAGTCACACTCACCAATTCACCTAACTGGATAATGAATATTTATATTGTCAAAACTGAGAGAGACATCACAGGAATTTCATTTGGCTGTGCAGTTTTGTCAACAGTTATCCACAGATATTGTGAACCTTGTGCTTTCCATGAGCATCCTTATGAGTACTTACTGTAGCCTACACATTTTCACTGGAAACAAAGGTTGTGGGTATCAGAGTTGAAAGCCTGAATTTTTTATTCATAAGAAGTTTTTGCAGTCGACATTGAGCCTGAAAATGATGCTATTTGCGTTGAGAGCAGAAAATAGCAATTTAAGCAAAATCACTGACTGTCATGCACAAAAAAACAAGTTAGAAATATATTTGCATGAATAGTCAATGAAATGATTCTTCTTTCATGCATCAGATAATCTTCTCAAAGATTGTTTAATGAAGATTACAGTGATTCCGTTTTTTAAATTATGATTAGATATGCTTCAAAAAATAATTTTGCTGTGTTACTTTGTAAATATTATTTGTTGACCACAGGATGCAGCAGCATTTCAGCAGTCATCACATTTTAAATTTGTTTTCCTTCCAAGGAATGTCACTTAAGGAATAACTTTGTCAAAAATATTATTAAATGCACAAAAAAGATGTCTTGAAGCATGCATATGGGACTGTGTAGAATAAACCCTTAAACTCACCTTTATGTTATGAAATCTCATTGTTTTCTGCAAGTGGACAGACTAAACTATTCCTTCTCTCCTTTGAGGACAAAAAAAAAAAAAAAATGGCAGCTGTACCTAGCACAAGGCATTGCCATCTGTATGCATTAGAGTAAGCCAATTTAATTCTTAGGATAATAGGACTTTCAAGCTTCCAAAGCTACAGGCAAAAAAGAATATATTCCACTTTGTTTTCTCAGATCTGAAACATGATTTTCCTCACAACTGAAATGATTGCCTTACTGGTAAGTATTCATACCTGTATGTTTATTTTGTGAACATAAGTTTTGAAAACATATTTGAATAAAAAAATCTGTAAAGGAAATAATGAAACACAAGTAAGGTCGTGTGTCACTTTTGAGCCCTAGAAAAACATATACTTCTCAGAAAATCATCATCTCTATTAAAAATATGCACAAGAAAATGAATGACAAAGAGAGAGAGAAATCAGGAGGAGAGCTACTTTGTGTTTCATTTTGATAGGAAAAAAACTGTATCAGCCAAATAAGGTTTTTGCTGTAACATAACTCAGATGAGTCATAATGTTGATTCTTATACCAAATGCATCTGAGTCTCTGTGAGATAGCGAGCTCAGACCCATAGTTGAGAGAATTATTTATCAGTCTGAGTGGAATAAGACATCATTCATTTAACAGAAATTAGAAGTAGCTGCCTTGGCAGAGTTTGCCTGTGGAATTACAAGAGGATGGGCAAGAATTCTTATAAAGCTGAAGAAGTCTGTTTACTGACTTGAACAGACTTTGAAGGGAGTCTCTTTGCATTCTGCTTGCAGTGCTCTGTGCACAGTTATCCTTATCTTTAAATGAACAAATGCTGAAAATCTTCTACCCTACCAGTCTGTCTCGGCAGAGTAGGATAAACGTGCTCAGCTGAATGCACGGTTAACTCTCTGCACTAGGGCTTTACATGTGGACTGTTATTTTCATCCTTATTCTCAATTATTTGTTTCAGTTTGAAATTCCAACTGCCTTTATAGAGGACTTAACTTTTTGTCGTCTCCCTTTGGCTTTTTTTAATCCAAATTAAGCAATACATACTCATTAAAAAGCTAAGTATGCTTTATTCTGTCCAGTGTAAAATTCCTGTTTTAAATGGCTGCAATCACAAGTCACTTTTTTAAAATGTAAGATGGAATTTGCACTGTGATGCTGCTACTTTGATTCCTCATGAAAATGTTATACAGAAAAGAGCTATATATTCTAGACAGACAAGCACATAGTTTCATTTTATGGTGTTCATGGCAGCAGAAATTATACTTAACATTTCAGTCAGGCCTCATAATTTATTGTTTTCCCTCATTCATAATTTTTTTGGAAAAAGACCCTGTGGACTTGATAATCTCAATGCCTTCATTAAAACTTTTCCTAAGAAACATCCTTTCCTCCTTTTTAAATTATGCATTTCCTGTTTTAACATAGCTTAAGGTACTATTGGATAAGCAATAAAATTATAACAACTGTACAAACACTTCTAAATTTGACATATTGCTAATCAGGACAAAAGTAACTTTTTAAGTCCAAATTGCAGAAAAATATTTGAAAATAACATGATAAATTGAAAAATTGAGATCTTGTATGAACTGTGTTAGATAAGGATCAGCACATCAGTCTTATCTATAATATCAGTTCTAGCACTTAGAACCTATTATAGCACCTATTCTGCTCTAACATGCTCTGAGCTCAGGTCAGGAGTCTAGACAAGACCTTAATGAGGATGCTTCACATCATCATGGATTGGAGTCCATCTTTTTTGCTCTTGTTGCTGTTAAAACAGTATTTTTATCAAATTTTGCTACATTTCAAGCCAGTGACATGCCAACAAGGGCAAACCCAATCCTGTAGCCCATAACCTTACTGTCGATATTTCTTTTCTTCCTCCCTTGCCTTCTCCTCTGGTCATTGGCTGTCCAAGTGAAAGAGATGTAACTTACTTATAGAGAGACACAACTCCAGCTGCAGCTCCAGGTCCAACATCCCTCCTCTCTCCCTGTTGCCCCTTGGCCCCTCAGGACAGCTGGCAGTGATGCCAGTGCTGCCCATAGCCATGGAACACAGAGAGGACATGAGGGGTAGAACATGAGTGAGAGGAGAGAGTCAGCAAAGAAAGAGGTGACAAGAAGGAATAGAGTAGGGAAGTGAGAGACTGAGAACAAAACAGACTGTGGTAATTGCTTGGGACATAGAAACAGCTCTTCTAATACAGAAGGAGAAAGAAACAACTCTCCATCTAAAATGGAAGGAGGAAAAAAGGAGATGCTGGGTTAACAGGAATGGGCATGAGAGTTTCATTCTAATACCTACCCAGAGCAGTATCTTTGTCAAAGCTCTTTATACACTGCAAGGAAATAACGTTGCCTCTCTTTAAGGGTGCTGAAACTCTGCTCAAGGCTCTGATTTTGCGTTTTAAAAAATAATGTAGTAGGGAGAGAAGTACAGAAGGAAATATCCGTATTGTGTCAGTCCCAGCCATAATATTCCACTATGCTCTTTTAATAGAGCTTGAGCTCAGCCTGCAATCTGCTACCACTTATTCAAGTAAGGCAGCTATTTCATCAATGAAGTCAGTAAAGAAGCAGCAAGCCAAAACCCAAAATGTCAGACTAAAAATCCTCTTCTCTCTGTGTCAGTCACTTCCTTGGTCCTGACAAGGTCACAATTTCCCTGAGGTAGCTCCTGGGCAGGAAAGCCAACATAAAGATCAGATTTTAGGCATTAAATGTAATTGTGGAAAAAAAAATACCTTCATGAAGGCAGAACATAGTCCTTGGATTTATTTTAACATCAGACATCATCTCTTTGTATCTGCTGGCCACTTCTTTATCTGTTAGAGAGATCTGATCTTAACAGCTTACCCGCTTTTATATCATCTCTCTATAATTATCCTTCATTTCTTTCGACCAAATTATGGATAACTACATATGATGTTTTATATGCAGTAACTTTCTCACCTGGTTAATTTTGGCTAGAACTATGGGAACTAATGGAATGCATGATTTTGAAACAATAAAATTACTTTTATATCCTTAAACCAATTGAATTCTTCTCTTCTTGCAAGGGGTCATCATGTGTGATTCAACCTGAATATGACATTTCTTTTTCTATTTAACTTTTGCTGTCTCCAGCATAAAAGAAAAATATTAATCAGATTTAAGCATCTTTCAGAACAGCCTAAGAAAGAAGACAACTTAGATCTTTGTTTCTCATGGTTGAATTTTGGTGCAAAATTGCATTTATTACCAAATTTTTCCAATTACAGACTGCTTTTGTTTAGACTGTCCAGCATAATATGTAGAGACTTCAAATAAGTGAATGAACTTTCCTATCAAAAGCAACTTTATTTTCACAGGCTAATCAAAAGGACACTGTCAAGGTTGTTAAGTATTAGAATTTCCATAAATTGGCAGTTGTTCCATTTGAAAGTATTTACCTTAAAGAGACACTGTCAACTCAAAAGAAGTCACATTTTTACTTGATCTGAACACAGTGTGCTTTTAATCAGGGACTTTAAAGAGCTTAGGGACAATGATTTATTTTCCTTTATTTTTGGGGAGGAACAGGAGAGGAATTGAAAGACTTGTTTGCTTTCCTGGCTTTTGTGATATATCATCCTGTAAAGTTTTTAAATGTCTAACTGGCAAGAGTATAATCCTTTCTAAAGCAACTTCAGACATGTTTTCAAAGGTAATTCTTCACTTAAAGATGCAGATTCCAGTGGTAGTGGAATGGATGCTTTTTGAAATGGCAGGAGGTGCTTATCTAAATTTTAGATTTCTAAATACTTCTGCAAATTGGGTCACAGAGTGTTTAAGAACCTGTGCTGCTGACAGACAGTTGGATTTGTATTCCTGAGTCCTTTCAGTATCTTTAAAGTTTTGTTCTCCTGAAAAATCCTTTTCCCTGTAGCACTGTTGCAGGATTGGCTAAGACTTGTCTCCTGGAGCTTCTTCCCTGAGTAGCTACATGCCTTTACATCCTGAATGGAGTCAGTTTATTAAAGCAACCCTTTAAACATGTCATTTACGTTGGACTTTTTTTTAAAACCTAGCCCTTAGCTATTCAGTTTTAACAAAGAATTTTAGTTTGTGTTGGTGTTATTTCAGAGGAAGCTGATGCACACTGATGACCATTAATGCCAGGCTTCTTTTATGTGGTCAACAATATGGCTAAATCTGTGGGAATTTTTGACATGTATTAAAAAGCATGAGATTCGAGTGGGTAATTTAGGAGCTGAATGAATTCACCAGTTATTCTTTCTGTGGCTGACAGTAGTCTGCATCTGCCCTTTACCAAGTAATATTGTAGTTCTGGGAGACATTCTGTGAAAGTCTTAAATTACTTAAACTCAGGTAAGAAGGAATTACTGCAGAGGAGATGAAATTCATACGATATGAACTCTAGCTATATGTTCATTTTTGATGCCAGCTCTCCCAACAACCACTTACTGTTTCCCTTTTACTCACCTTTGGTATATTCTGCTCCTCCATCCAGCTTTGCATTGTTATCAGACAATGTCATTCCATTGCCTCTAGTGCCTGAGAACTACTGTGAGTCAGCAAGGTCACCAAGCTCATCCAGAGAAGGGTGCCATGCAAGCAGTTGTATTTTGCAATAGAACAAGTCTACTGTTTGACATGAATACCAGACTCAGACCGACTATCATCAATTTCCTGGATATCTTCTGCTTACTTTGGAAAGAATATGTGGTTCAGAAGGCTACCAGCTCAGGACCACCTGTGCTATTCCTAGTACCACTGCTGAATTTAACCAGTTGGGTTGCTGTTTATTATCCCGTACATGTCTTGCAAGGCTTAGCATGACAGCAACCAATGCCCAGGAAAATAAATTAAAAATCACAGACTGTCACTTCTTACTCTGCAAGCTACCTGGTTTTCTCTCATTGTGCTTCACAAAATTACTGCTGTTTCTGACATTGGTTTTGGTGTTTTACTGAGCAGAATCATGCACCTGGTGTTTATCTATCCACTGCAGGAGAAATTTGAGCATATTGTGAGAATATCTCATTTTCAAGGTAAACCTTTCTCAAAGGACTCTCAGTCCAGTAACAATACATCAGGTTTTTAAACTAAGCAACTATTCTGTCTCACACTCAGACTTTAGAATATGCTTTTCACATCAAAAGTGTTACCACACTGTCCTTATTCCTGATGACATATTATCTCTGCTTCTCTCAGACAGAAGGGCCTTATAAATGTTCAGCATCATCTCGTATCTTCTAATAGTAGTGTATGTTTCATTTGCCACATTGGAACAGAATTACCTCAACCCACTTCACCAAATCACTTTGGAGAATCTGATTTTAACCTGACATGTTGGGTCCATTAGAGACTGTAATTATTTAGGGTTAATTTTACAGGTGTGGAAGTAGGAAGGATATGTTGAGCTGTGACAGATAGTATCAGGGTCAGACTTGAGGTTAAGAGAAGGAGGGTGTGTGGCATTTCTTTTCCCCTTTAATAGAACAATTAACACTTAGCCTAATCAATCTTGCATTTTTGAATGTTCTGCTGATAGGTCATGCACCATTACATCAGCATGTGAGAGATAGCCAATGCAAAGAGGTCATTTGGTATCATCTCAGTGGCATCTTGCTGTAAATCTAATATGGTTTAAATGTAACGGAAGAGCAGAGATGAACAATAGAGGAAGAATCACAGATTCAGAAAACTTTATTAGCTATAAAGAATGTTTTCTTAAGCAGGATAAGCAGGACAGCACTGACCCTACCACTGATGTCTGGGTACTGATATAGCTGGAGGTCTCTAAATCTAATAATAGTAGAAATATCTTCAGACACAAAATCTCATTTTGCAGTTTGCTGTCCACGGGTTAACAGAGGTTTTTCCCCTTTATTAAAGAACAAAGAGGCAGCAAGTACAGCTTTATTTGTTCTAACATTACTGGGTTGTGAATTTAAATGACAGTCTTTTTGCACAGACACAGGCTCTTTGCTTCTCAGCTCTTTCTGATGGAAGAATATCAGAAAACCTTAACCTCATGGTTAAGGTGTGACTGCAAAGAAAATTAATCTATTCCCAGTCAGGCCACAGTACCCTGGCACATGGCTGCATCACTGCAGTGTAAAGAAGGCTGTGTGTCTGCAGTGTACTCAGGACTTTGGGGAAAACCCTGGGGTACACATTCTTATTTCACAGTGACCTGCTGTGAATGCAAAAGAATTTCTCATGTCCTTGCCCACTGAGAGTCATCCACGGGTGTAGTCCCTGGAAAGTGTCCCTGACACTGCTTTTAGAGCTGAGTACCCCTCACCAAGTGTGTACCTCCAGCCCTCTAGCATCTGCTAGATTTTTTATCGTATGTTTTTAAACATATGCTTATTTTATGGTTAAATGGTTAAATGACTCATTTAACATGAGTAATGCAATGGTTAAATTTTGCTGCAGAGTGGGGTTTCTCCACTGTTTCCTTTTGCCTCAGGGCAGGCTGTCCCATTGTGGTCCCTCCTGTCTCCACCCACACAGCTGCCCATCATAGCCCCCACTGTTTGTGTCCCACTTCATGGGCCTGAGCAACTTGAACACTGTCAGCTAAAGGCAGCAAGATCACACTGCTGATAAACAGCCTAATCAAATTAATTCGAAGTGTGTATTTTTCACAACTCTAAAGTTCAGCTTCAAAAAGAGAACACCCAGAACTGCATCTTATGGTATAATTTAGTTTCCTTCATTGCCATCATATGGAGGAACACGTTTGTCAGCTGCATCATTGACATGAGTATTGCAAAATCTTTTATAGCTGAAATGTTCAAAGCTTAAAATTCCCATTCCTTTTTTTTTTTTTTTTTTTTGCTAAAGTCTGCATTTCCACCAGAATGGAATAACAATCTTTAAAATTTTCCAGGGAAATGAAAAACCTTGTCTTGGTTCCCTGAAATGGCTGCCCCTGACTCCTACATCTCCTCAGCATGTTCCAGAAATCATGCAGGAGCATCCAACACTCAAACTGCCTGGCTCTGAGGTTGCTTGGAGACTCCCAGCTCAGACTATGTGTTCAGACAGGTCTGTTAAGTATTGAGACTTTCACCTCTCCTCTGCTGCAGGAATATCAGGGTGTCTGATGCAGGAGCAGGCTGCAATGCAAGACCCAGACCTCTGGATTGGCTTGGGAAGTCAAGGATTCAAGTGGTCTGCCAAGGGTCTGACAGAGACCTCCATGTCATTCTGTAGTCAGGACTTTTCACAAAACATTTTGGTGTTTCAAGTTATCACTGTTCTTAAGAGTTGGGAAGTTTTTAGGGAAATATGCTTTGGCCATTAACCTGTGGAAAAAAGGATGAAGCTTTCCTTCCTCCAGTGTGTCAATCTTGAACTCCACTCAGAGATTGAATTGGTTCCTCTCTTTTCCTTTATTATCATCTTCTGAAGAACACTTTTAATAACAACAGGCTATCTGCAGTGTCTCTGATTTAAGTAGCAACTATTGATTGACTAGTTAGAACTTCCGTGCCTTATGAATTGTTCTCTAGAGGTGACGAAATGGGGAAATCAATATTTCAATTTGCTTTTATATTCCAACCCCTGGTGCAAGTTAAACTTTTTCTAAGCAAGCTTCAGCAGGTGAAGGAATATTTTGAAGTACAAGCAGATTTTGTGGGTACAAAAGGGACAAACATATCAGGCATTCAGTTTATTAAACATGGTAATCACAACAATAAAACCAATAGCTTAATTCAGTGATATGAACTTACTCCAACTAGAGTTCTTCATTGAAGAAGTAGACCATTTTATTGTATCTCCAATAATTCTAAAAGCACTGTAGAAAGGCTGAAAACCAAATAGTTTGAATGAGTGGAGAAATACCCTTATTATTGTGACTGGCCTAAAGTACCAAGGCAAAACTTTCACTCCTTGATTGCTATTATTGCAATAGTGGCTTAGTCTATCAGCCTAAATTCACATGGGGTAATAAAGTACAGATTTACAGAGTTATGGAGCAAAAATACAATGGACAGTTATTATGTATAGGTATAGAAGCTGCTATTATTTGAGTCACACTTACATTTTCTGAAAGCCAGAGTATTACCACTCACCTACCTTGATACAGATACAACAGAAAACCTCTTTACACTGAGAATGAAGGACAGGACAGGTTAATCTTAATAGTTTATCTTGATAGATGAAGTGCATATGTTTTGCCAATGCATCAGTTCTGAATTCAAGCAAACAGCTATATGCTATTAATTTTGTACATTTTGCTATAGAGTAGGTATTACATATGTTCAATACATTAAAAAAACATATGTCATACATAGTTTTCTGTCAGAAATTAAAACAATGCACTTTGAGGTTTCTACATATTGCCAAGAATGTTTGGAATAAATGGACCTTCAACCTTATGAAATACAGCTTTTGCTAAAATAAGAGGCATGCATGAATAATGGCCATACCAGGTAGAAGAAAATGACTGTTCTGGTTTTAGAATATCCATAAAGTAATGATAATTTCTGTATTTCTGAAGACAAAATGCTGTGCAGAAGGATAATATGTACATGGCCATTATTTCAGCAGATGGGACATATTATATTCGTGGGTCAGATCTTACACTAATGTAAAAAGAGTGTCTCCATCAGCTTTAAATAACTGGTTCCGTGACTTTTTAAGGTACCGTTTATCCTGAAAGATCAATAATTTAATCAACTGTTCATTATTATAATGATTACTATGAAAAAAATGGCCAGGTCTTGCTTAAATGGACACATTTTCTATTTATATCTGTTCTTATTCTAAGGAGTGTAAATGTTTGATATGCTAATGAAGTAGCCAGACTCTAGAAATCTTCATCATAAATCAAAAACTTAATAAGCTACCAAATCAAGAATTTAAAAATTTAAAATTAAATGGTACCAGCAAAGACAAAATTTTATAAAGCAAAATGAAAAAAATGCTCACCACAAATTGCCCAAGAAGCAATCTTGGACAATAAATATTGTGGGTAATAAAAAAGCAGCATTTCCTTCTCCCCTGCCCAGTTCAGTTCAGAACAAATAATTACAATTACAGCTGCCATCATAAAAAAGCATCATAGCTGAAAAAATGAAGGAATGCTGTATTCAAAGCCAAAGTTAAATAGTAAAGCTGTGGGTTGCCAGATCCATAGGCCAGGACCCAAGCTCACCAGATGTAGCTTCAGTTCCTGCCATGTACTTGTGATATAACCTTGAGACACCTAAGTCCATATGCATACCTCTCACTTGAGGAACTGAATCTCAGAACAAGTAGAGTAGTTTAATGGTCCTGTTTCACAAGGAATATAAGGATGGTGAGATAAATTCCACAAGTTAGAATAACCATAATTTTCTCATGGGACCTCTCCAGAAATCAGATGGATATTCAAAGAAACAGCTGTCCTCATAAGCGAGCAGGGAGACTTGTCCTGGGTGTAGGAGAGTGTTGTGCAGAAAACCTAAAGGGTTCCCAGACATACCTCTATCCTTAAGAGATTAAGCCACCATGCTTATATTGTAGTTAGATATTGTTTTTAAATTTTAAGAAGGCAAGATGTCAGCTTCTCTTCCACCCTGTGCTAGAGCAACAATGTTTAGCCTATGGCTCAAGCCTGGATTTTTTTGGGGGTGTTGGAACCTGTGGAAATAAACTGTCCTCAGGAGAGCAAACCACTCAAATCAATCAGGGCAATTATGTAATTATTCAAAAGAGTGCAATAAAAGCTCAACATGGCTAGTTTTTAAGGTCATTCTTCTTGTTGCATGATTGCTTAGGCCTGATGCTTCGCCTCTCTTGCCAGGGCTTCTGATCAGGTGCAGAAGCCTCTGCTATTGTGCTTGAGGAATCTTTTCTTGCTCCAAAGTATATAGATTTAGTAGCCCAGGAACTTTCAGACTTTATGCAGAATGTTAGACAGCAGTTTGAATTTTTCCTTGATATTTCAGTTAAACTTATCTCAGAGTTTTCTAGCACTTTTGGTAGGTGCCCAGTCTTGTCCCCAGATGCTGCTCCAAAAGGTTAATGGATTTCTCACAAGTGCAGCATCCATACCACTGTCTGATAAGATACTGGATGCCTCTGTTTAGGCACTGAGCCAAACAAGTGTGATTAGATCTCCATTTAATTGGAATTTAGGCATGTAGATGAGAATAATAATTCCCAAACTGTAGGGAGGTTTTGAGAATAAGCTCACTAAAGTTTAGTTTGTGCTCCAAAACTAGAGTGAGACAGTCACAGAAAAGAGTTCTCTATTACTTTCATATATTACCTAACAAATCTTCATAGGATCCTGGTGAAACCAGAATTATGATTAATTTATTTTTATCTTCTTATGGTTACTAAGGCAGAAAATATTTGTCCAACATATAAATTGGCTGCTAAAAATGTCATCCATTTATTTATCCTTACAAACATGTATTTTGCATGCATCCAGGGATAACATTTTGGATATCTTTGTTAAAAAAGGTTGGAGTAAGAAATTTGTTCACACTCGCATGGTTGACTGAAATACAGGATTCTCATGGACTATGCTGATAACCCATACAGGCCGGGCTAATTAACAACCTCTACACTAATACACTGGTCATCATGATGGTGTGCAGAACAAATGCATCAGCACCTGAAGTTGAAAGAGTAGAAAAGTGAAAAGGTAGACAAAACAAAAACGAGGGGAAGAACAGTGCTGAAATCACACAAACTTTTCATCTGTGATGTAGGAACATGCTCTTTATCTATGTTTTGATCCTAGTGCTGTTATTACCGGACCTGGAGAAAAAGGAATTTGAAAGACTTGGTAAACTATCTCCGTTAGAGCTAAACACATTTTAGAGTACTTGTTTCTATTACAGAAACAAAAAAGAAGGAATACTCTGTCACATGGGAGGTGTTGAAAGGCAGGTCTGGTTGAACATGCCAAGTTGTATTTATGCCCACAGCTGGCCTGATGCTCTGCTGAGGAATGCAGCAGAGGTGGTAGAGCTGAGCTGTCTGTATAGCTGAGAAAGGTTTCTGGGCATATTATGATTCAAGCACACATTTAATTTTTTTAATGTCTCATAGAGCTGAAGAGATAAGATCATGTGTCAAAGTGTGGTTGTTTCCATTCAGTGGGGCACATTTATTTTTTCTTACAGTCAACAAAAAATATTAATGGAACAAAATTAATTTTCAGGCTGAAATAATGTAGTGGCACAAGGCCAGGCACCCATTAGGGCTGGCAGGTCCTACAGAGATGACCCTCCCTGTCAAGCCCAGATGTACCACTCTCAGGGTACGTCTCAGGACTGGTGGAACCGTACATTACTCTTGCTGCAGTGAGGAATCCAACATCTTGCAGAGTAAAATGAGCTGCAGAGGGGTTTATGGCTCAGTTTTAGTGCTCCCTTCTTTTTCTATGACCACCATTACCATCAGTAGTTTAGTGGTTATGTTCAGTGCTGCTCTCTAACAGCAAGAGATTCATTGCCCACTCAGATACCTGAACAAGGAGCCACAGCCTTCAGTACAGGAATAACACCAGCAGTGAAAAGCAGCTCCTCCCCATCTCCCTCCTTCCCACTCTCTTCACTCCTTCCCACTCTGTTACTGTAAAATGTTTCACAGCCAGGTAATCTGCACAACTACCGCTGCCTTAAAGTGCTGAGGGTGGTATAGCAGAAGGAGGGCATGCTATCTTTTAGCACATGAGTATAGTCCAGCAGTGATAATCATTTCAAACTACCTAGGAAAAAGTAAGCAGTATAATAATGTTAGTCAGGTAGCTTTTTCTACCTTATCAACACCTGCAGACACAAACCTGCACTGACAAATGCCACACCAGAGGGTAGGATAAGTGGAATTAGAAAATATTACCTTCAGGAGCTATTGGGCTCCCAAATGCGATACGCAACAGTAATGTAGATAGCATGGAAAAACAGACAATAAGTACAGCTTTGAATTCAAACATGACCTTCAAAGAGCTTTTTCTTAGAAACACAGAGTAAAAGCCCTATACCTTTGAAAGAGCGTGACCAAACAATAAGCCCCCAACTTCATGTACACCTCTGAGAATTCATTCTCAATAATGGACTCTCAGAAGTCTTTTATCACTGTTTTAAAGACTTTATTTATCAAATTTGAAAGATATCTTCTCTTTGCCCCATTTTTTCCACAGTCTTAAGGTATCTTATCAATATTCACTCAGCAAGCACAAGCATATTTCTAAGTGACAGTACAGAACAGTATGTGATAAACTGGAACATTTTTTCAACTCAGACCAATGTGCAAGATAAAAGCATATAGGCTTCTGCAAAAGCAGCAGGGCTTTGGCTGAAATGTCAGAAGCAACTATTTTATGGGGAGTGATTCATTAAGCTGACACTTGAAAAACTGGAAGAGCTGTTCCAGGGCTACAAGCTAAGTTTGAAAAACCTAGACTCCCTTGAACTATAGGTTCAAAACTGGCAAGACACTACTAACCCTACTCTTAGTCTTCCAAGTCAAATTGTGCTCTAGGAAGCTTAGTACACTGTATTTCATAGGCAAGAGCTTCTGTAAAGAGAAATTGTGTTTGCAATTCACAGGCAACAAAGAGCCATGACACTTTTTATTAGGGAAAGGAATATTTCCAGACATTCTTGGTCAAAGCTGAGCAATTGTTATTTGCCTTCAGCACTGAATTTTGAAAGTGGGTGAAGAAAATTCTTTTCTTAATATAACTTGATAATTCCCTAGTACGCAATGTGTTTATGAGAAAAAAAATAATTGTCATCATTAAATGCATCCTTTATTAAGTAGATAATTCAAGTAAGTATATGAAGCTTTTACAATGAAATAAACTACCAATAAGATTCTGCAAACATAACTTCAGCATAGAAATTGGATAGTTGATTCAGAAATTATTACATTTGTAGTGAATTTTTATTGCCTTGGGCACGTATTGTGTGAATGCATATGAGCCATATAAAACATTTGTAGCCTATATATGAGACAAATGAAAAAGCTTGGAAGATGACCAAAGGAAAAATATCTGTGACTCGGCAATCAAAAAATCATATTGAAAGGATTAATTAAGCTATGGAAGGCCTTGTTAGTGACCAATTATTAAAATCAACCTGATAATTAATCCCGCAGCCAATAAGGTATAGAGGGATAATGCTCTGCTCACTTTAACTTACTTTACAGTAATATTCCAAAATGGCTAGAAGAACAGCCAATACAAGAAATGCAATACTAACACTAAATTTTTCAAAATGAATAAAGTTTTACCTTTTGCTAAAGCAGCAGACAGTACTTGCTCTAAATATTCCTTTTATTTCTCTGTTATATCATAAAGGCAAACAATTACAAAATTGATGTAAGGCACATCATGATTGAGTAAAATTATTATTTTAGGACATATTTTTTTTGTTTACTACTCTTGCTAAATTACTATGTGCTTTAACTGATAGAAATCATATGTAGAGTGACCAAAACAAAACAAGAATTATCCAAAGGCATATTATAGAACCAAAACTTGACACTGAAACGCATCCAGTCCATTACAATCACATTTTAGACAGTGTGTTTAAGTCTTTTGTCTATCATTATTTTGTTGAAAATAGTAGTGGTGTAACTCCTCTTGGCCTCATCAAAGTTAAGGATTAGTCCTAGATCCAATTACATAGTGCCAAACAGCTTGAAGTCTCCTGCTGAGATGATATACAGTATTTTTCCCTGGTAATGTGTCTTTTCTAAAGATATTACAAAGTATGGATGGATCACAGAACTTGTGGGGTCTTCTTATTCCGAGAAAAAACTCCAGCAATTACAAACAAGCAGAAGAGCTTGTTTACTGCAAGCTTGTTAAATGCACGAATTAACTCCTGTGCTTGGGAAAACCGGGGGTGGGGAGGAGGTGACTCGCTGGCTGTGGCAGGGCTGACCAATCTCGAAAAATCAATTCATGTCATCGGCTTTAGAAAGGTAATCAAGTGTTACATCTACATTCCCCTACCAGTTCTAATCTACCGAAGGTTTAACTACAGTTGATTTAATGAGGCTGCTCTGAGAACTGGAAGGAAGTTTGGGGATTTTACTTAAGCAACAGTAGATGCAGGAGCAGACACTTGGGATTTGATAACTGAGGATGAGAAGCCCTTGTTAATCATGTCTTCTGAGAAGTCAATAATTAAAATCTCACTTTTTCCTAAAGGAATTCTTGCTTCACTGTGTCTATAAACACAGTCCCTGACAAATGTCATATGACTTTCAAGTTAAATGTTTTAGTCTCTAGGACAATTATTTAATAGGTCTTTTATTCTTCTGAAGTCTGCCAAATTAATTATTAGAGCTACATGAAAAGGGGCATTTATTGTAGAATAAATCTGCTATAAACAGCTAGGGCCTGTCAATTTAACTCTCTCAGAGTGAAAAAGTGGTTCTGTTCTTGTACACCAACATTTTAGAAAGGGGCAGGGGAGAACACCAGCACAGCCCAGGAAATTTCAGTTTGTGGAATGCATTGGCTCATGGATTTTGGTGACTTCATTTAAACTCTCCTTTCAAAATGTTGCTTCTACCAGAGAGCAAAACCCCAAACACACAAGAAACAGTGGAATCATGTATAACTTGAATTTAGTGGAAACAATTCCTGTAGAAACGTTTCCTATGTGAATTTCATAATTCTTCTTAACTTGTTAAATATGTAAATAACTTTGTTTGGAGTGAGAGAAAGGAATAAAGGTGACTGAACAATCCAAGCACTGCATATTGATATATGTGACAATGGTTCACACTGCTTACAGGGATGTAACAAATAGTTTAAAGGCATTTTTTTCCTTATTCTTATCTTAATATATGTCGGTTGTACAAAGAAACAATAGGGAATTGTTGAATTATCAGTTTACCCAGCACTCTCTTGAAACTATCCTGCGTTCTCACTGTAATACAGCTTGCTCCTCAGTTGATGTCAAGGAACCAATATAATTCCAACATGAAGAATAAAACAAATAAAATTATAAAACATCTCCATGGAGAGCAATAAGCAAATGTCTTTGCATTATTTGAGATTCTGTCATTATATGAGTCCATGACATTCAAGGCTACTTTTAAAGTTGCTGGTGATAAAGACAAGTCAAACCAAGTTCCTTCTCTCATAAAGTTTACTCTAACCTTCTTTTGATTATCTGAGCAGGAAATAAAAATGTAATAAAAAATAAATAAAAGGAAGACCAGCAAAAGCAAACACATCCATTTTATTTTCCTTTTCTCTTCTTGCTTGTCATTTATTTTCCCTTATGGAGGCCACCAAGGGTTTTAATTTATTTGAATCTCATACTCACAGTCCTCCAAGGACACTAACCACTGAGGATTCATCTGCTTCTGTTTTCATATTGAATATGATAATGCACATGTAGATTTCTGGTGCTGTGATTTCAGCCAACTTTGCTTTCAGACACACTTATGGAAACTAATACATAAAGTGCACACCTATCACCCTCATTAAGGCAAATGTACTGATCCAACTAAATTTACTTCCCACCTGGAGAAACTCTGGAACACAGTGCATTAGATTCTTACGCTTTCCACTTTCCAAATGCTTTCTTTTTTTTTTCTTTTTTTCTTCTTGTTTTAGTACCTTTGACCTGGCTTTAGCTGGNTAAATAATTCTTATCTCAACCCATGGGTTTTACCTTTTTTTTCCAATTCTCCTCCCCATCCCATAGGGCTGGGGGAACAGGGTACTTAGTTGCTAACAGAGATAAAACTGTGACAACTTCCATCAAGAGAATATCTTATATTGTAAGGATTAATGTCTCCCAATCATAAGAATAGTTAATTTCCCAAGAGGATNAAAAAATAAATAAAAGGAAGACCAGCAAAAGCAAACACATCCATTTTATTTTCCTTTTCTCTTCTTGCTTGTCATTTATTTTCCCTTATGGAGGCCACCAAGGGTTTTAATTTATTTGAATCTCATACTCACAGTCCTCCAAGGACACTAACCACTGAGGATTCATCTGCTTCTGTTTTCATATTGAATATGATAATGCACATGTAGATTTCTGGTGCTGTGATTTCAGCCAACTTTGCTTTCAGACACACTTATGGAAACTAATACATAAAGTGCACACCTATCACCCTCATTAAGGCAAATGTACTGATCCAACTAAATTTACTTCCCACCTGGAGAAACTCTGGAACACAGTGCATTAGATTCTTACGCTTTCCACTTTCCAAATGCTTTCTTTTTTTTTTCTTTTTTTCTTCTTGTTTTAGTACCTTTGACCTGGCTTTAGCTGGGATAGAGTTACCTTTCTTCCTATTAGCTGGTATAGTTCTGCATTTTTTGGATTTAATATGAGAATAATGTTGATAACCACTGATGGTTTTCTTGTCACTGAGCAATGCTTGCACTAAGTCAAGGACTGTTCAGTGTCTTGTGCTCTGCCAGAAAACAGCTGAACAAGAAGCTGGAAGGGACCATAGCCAGGAGGACTGACCCAAATTATCCAAAGGGATNTGTGTGGCCAATAAATACATGGGGTTAATACATACTGGCTTTGATTGTCTCAAAGCCAGATATTCAGCTGGTGTTCATTGGAATGCATCTCCATTTCATTCTATGAAGCAATGCCAATCTATACCCATTGAGAATTTGGCCTTTCATATTCTTTCTTTTGCAAAGCTAGAGGAGAAATATCTAGAATCAATTCTTGGTAAACTTTTAATCTCTATGATATTAAATTTGATCTCTTATAACCAGATCCTTTATGAATTCCAGATACTTAATCTTTGCTAAATAGTTTTTTTATCAGTAAATTCTAATGACTTTGTGAAAGGAGAAAAGGAAATGAAAAAAATACGTGCTTGCAAGGAAAAGAATGTGTTTGAAACACCAAATAAATGAATATCTTTTACAAGGATTCCTGACTTTTGAATTTTAACAATCAAGAAAGATGCATGCCTTCTGCCTGGTCTGGAGGGAGAAAACTACCTTCTCACCTTCATACCTCAGAGCTGTACAAAGTGATAGCCAGAAAAGTGTTTTTTAAGTTAAAGGCATACTTTGCAAAGAATGATATTTCGGGCACAATAGTCAACCATAGCAGACTTCAGATTTCTGAAATATTTCAAGATTTTTTTTCCTCTCGCATGTGAAGCGGAGTGAAAATTAGTCTTGACTACAAGGTCCTATTTAATTTTATGGAACTTCAAGAATGCTACTGGAGGCACCTCTTGCAGGCTCCAGTCCATCACAATATTGAAATACTCACAGTCAGGAGAAATGGAATCTGTGGCATATGGAAATGGGAAAGACAAAGTAAATGTTTTATTGTGCTATTCTGTAAAAACTTTGGTGGTTTTGAAGAGGATCTCCTAAATATTGCTAAATGTTACAATTCTGAAACCCCCCGTGGGAAATGATGAAAGAAATGAATAGCAGGCAGAAACTGCTGATCCAAGTAAAGACACCACCTAAGTACAAGTGACATGGAAAAAGCCATGGGACCCAGTGAGAAAGTGGGAAACCAAACAGCTGTGCCGTAAAGCTCAGGAATGACAAACTCAAAATAACCTCTCAGAGCAGAACCTTAGTTCACCCTAAAATGTTGTTTAGAGAAAGGTGATTATGATTTTGGTGTGAATTCCCTTAAAAAAACTTATTATGTCATCAATTCTGTGTTAGCCTGAATTCATAGAAACAAATTTAATTCAATCAAAGTATGAGTTAGTGACCATTATTTTGCTATTGGGTCGTGAACTCAAAATAAAATACTTGCTTTTAACGTGTTGCAGTTGTAGGCAGGCTACAAACATAATGAGGGAAAGTGCAGAGAGAAGATCAAGATTTTCAAGAGAGATCCTGTTCAGATTAAAAGGTTTTGGAAATAGAAGCTGTGAATAAACAGAAACTACACGATGTTTGCAGCTCTATCATACAGAAGTTGGGTAATGTAGACCAAATTGCAGCCCAGAAAATTTCTTCATCTCTGAAGTGCTCACTCTGAATGTTTACAAAGACTTACTCATGAACAAGGGTATGTCATTTACTCCTGTTAATAAATTGACTCATCATCTACAAAACTGCTCTTTGGCTGTGTTTAGTAATCATTATGAAAGGTACAGAGATGGCAGGTGTCGTGCATTTCAAGCAAGTACATTCGAGTAACAAGAAAGTGAACTAGTGCTAAATATTGCTATTGAGTTATTGCTATAGAACAAAAAAACCCAATGAGTCAAAGGATAATTTTATAAGTCAGAGAAGGTAGTTGGATGAGTGGATAGATATAGTACACCAATAATCCCATCTTACTGAAGTAAAATGATGGGATCATCTTACAGAAGATGTAAATAGAAACTCAATTTCATCTTCAGCAGGACAAAAACCTTGGAGGCCCTATGTTTAGAGCCTTCACAGTGTAAACATGTTAAAGATAATAGTCTTTAAAGATATTAAATGTTAAACATGCTCTATAAACATGCTAAAAAGATAAGGCTTCTTTCCTTTCTCTAAAGTTTTAACTCTTCAGGTGAACATTTTCCTCCTTTATGTTTCTGCTTGGAGAGAGGGAAGGAGGTACCAGATGTCCTTCTAAAGGCAAAGATAGATGGAAACTAAAGGACATAAAACCAGTTATTATTTATGTGTGATCAGTTTCTTCAGGTATTACTTCGCTTTTGAATATCTGTTCAATGCAGACAGTTTTTCTGATTATTCACATGACTAATTATGTTACCATGACAGTCTCAAACATCCAGAGATGGCAAATATCCACACAGAGGCCCTGTTTTGGGCTGGATTACTTTTCAGAAGGTTATTTCCTTTGGAAAAAAAAATTGTATTTGCTTTCATGAATTTCTCAAATTACTGATGAAATTCATATAAGATAAAGTTACAAAGGTATAGGAGAATTTGCAAGATTAAACATGCCTCTTGTTAAGTACTGAAAGCAGATAAAGCATGTAAAGATGGGAGACGCTTATCCAGATCAGCTTTAAGGTGTCTCAATAAAGCTTGAACTGCTGCAAAAGATTAAGCTAAAATCATGCCAACATATAAACGGTTCTGCATATTAGGAGTGTTAACTACTCACAAGATTGAGGAGGGATTATTACCTGACATTTTCATGTCCTTCCTGAACTCCAGAGTGTGACAGTTTGAATTAAAACAAAGTTATCTCTGTCAGGAGAGGATAAAATAGAAGCGACAAATACTTAATCAAGCCAGAACCTGGGATGCTGAACTGGGGCTGAAGGTAATTACAGCACTGGTGATGGAACATTATCCACCTATGTGTTATATTGGTGAAAAATAGTAAGTTATTAGTTTGAAATTTGTGAAGTGATTCATCAAGGAATCTTAAGTTATGACGACAGACTATAGACTTATTGTATTTGTATTAGAAAAAGCCTGAATATCTCTGCTTGGACTGTGAAAAGCTTCACAAGAAATAAGAAAAGATAATGGGTTGAAGGGACATTCAAAAGCAAAGCCCGGAGTTCAGGCTCAATCTGAACCAGGACAAACAGAAAGATTGCAAAATTTTTGCAAGGTCTTTCAAATTGCCTTGGCAAAAATCCTGTCAAATGAACTGATTGTATGCTTTGTACATGTCTTAACTGGTAGCAATCACAGGAAATCAAGGAGTTCCATGAGGTTTCCCACATTTAACTAAAAAAATCTTGAGAGAATGGTTACTCTATTATATCTGAGCTAGAAAATAGGTACCTCCTGTTTCTGGATCCAGTTCTGAACATGAGCAAAGTCTGTGGTTCTTACTGAAGTGCTGGATATTTGAAATAAGCAAATGAGTACCTGTGTGGACGTCTTTTCTCCCCACTTTATTAGTAATTTCCTATTAACCGACAGTATAAGTAATATCTGATGCATCCTTTCCATGTATTAAAATTGTGTATCTCTGTGCTTGGGTGATAAAGAACAAATATGCTGCTATGTCTGACTAGCTAACAGCCAATGAGGCTGGCATAAACAGCATTTGTTTCATGTCTTTTTTGTCCCCCTGAATTATGCCCATCAGGATTTCGTAACCTATTTTTTGTCTCTAATCCTGCCAAAAAATGCAACTCCTGTGGCTCTCAGGAAACCCTGAGTGGTATATTCTATCACAAAACTTCAGTCTTCAGCATAGAGCTGTAGGAAGTGGATGACCTCTCCCATGTAGCTGGAGTGCTGCTGACCAGATGACTCATGGAGGAAACACAATGTTGACACAGACATGCAATGCTGTTGAAAAGATTTTGTTTAGCAATTGTTTATTTACTCAGGAACTTGGTACCACATTAGCACCTTTGTTCTGACTTGGGATTCACTGATTATTTCCAGAAACCCTGACTTGTATCAGAGTAACAGCCTTAGAAATGCTTAAAAAAAAACATGCATTACAGAGTCCCGTATACAACTGGGTTGGCTGCTGGATAATTCTGCCATGCTGTGCATTTAAAAAGAAAATGAAGTTGCGAAAAGGTCCGGGAGTTCAAAACATTTGAGCCATGAGTTTTTATTGGCTTATCCACTAGTAAACACTTTCATCTAAACTTATCTACTGTGTCACTTTGTTGACTGCAATTTGGCACAACAGTGGAGAAGCAATAAAGTCCTTATTCACCAAGTGATACTTTGTGAGTCAGTCATTGAAGGACTGTGTGTTTTGAACCATTCAGTTTGTCTTTCTGGTGAGGTGTAGGTGTTCCGTGTGTTCTCACAGCATTTGGTAATAAGCTGTAAGACACAGATGAAGGAACCTGGTGAGCTAAAGAGGTGTCTAGTAAGATACTGTAAATACCATTCCTCCTACTTGAGGATGATTGTATGTATCACTACAGGAAAAAAATTTCATTGGTATTCTGTAGGCATTGCAGGAAAAATGCTACTATTACAAAAGCCTGGATCATAAACATGAAGGGGGAGGGAGAGAAGGGTTTAGTTCTCATCTGTAAGTCTAAAGGATATTTCAGAACAAAACCAGGAAATAAGGCAATACTGGTCAGATTAAAACCTACTGAAGTGAATTGAAAGATTTTCATTTATGTCAAACTATTTTCGCCCTGTTCCTTTGTGATTCTGTGTTGTTATTTGTAATTTTTTTTTTGAACACAGTGACACAATCACCTTTGCAGTTGAAAAGCATTCCTCTCTATCATACTTTACAAGATGTGAGGTTCAAGCCACAGGGGCACAGTATTTTACCTTACCCAAAAGGTGCCCAAGGGAAAATGAACACAAAGTGGTCAAGACAAGCAGCAGTAGCTGTCTGTCAGTGAATCTTGACTGTCTAGCAAAGCATGAAAACTCAATTTTATTTATTAATGTGAAGTTTTAACAAGGAAAAAAAAACCCCAACTGAGCCTTTCTCAGGGGTATGAAACTAACCTATGGATCTATCACATAGCCACTTATGTGCTTATGTATAACTAAAATTAATGTGGCAATACATACTTTTTTCCCCTTCTGCTTGGCTGAACCTTATTTTCACAACAAACATCAATTAAATATGAAAGATCAAGCTACTAAACTGTATCCAGCACACTCTGTGATTATTTATAGAATTCAGTATTTTCCCTGTAGCAGACTGTCACTTTCCAAAAGACACCACAGAGCTCAAGCTTTCTCAAAATATGAAAGTTGTCCACAGAAAATTTTCTGTAACATTGTTGTTTCTGTTTGTATGTTTAACTTATCTAAGGGAAAGACCTCATATTTTATGCTACATGGGTAATACTTAAAGCTGTGATATTTACATTTTCTCAGATAGTCTTTCTCTAAGGAAAGAAGGTAACAGTCTTGCTTTCTTCCTACCATTTTTTCAGTGGCTACATTCTCTTGAGGCTGGGAATATTATCCTTAACTGGCAATTTTTTTCCTGCAAAGCCTGCAAGTTAGAGCAAAACTACCTTGTGTCAGTTGCATACTCACTCAGAGTAAATAATAAAAAAAAACCAATTCAGAAGTGTCAGGTTGATAGCTTTTAAACATTTTATGCTAATTATACTAATGAAAAAGAAAAGCATCAGGCAAAGTTAAAGAAATCACATGCAGTAAACTCATTGCCATCAATGAATGCATACAAATTTTTGAATAAATCATCAATGGAGTAGAATAGAAAGAGGACACAGCACATAGGAAATGCCCACAGATAAGCTGGTTTCCTTGAGCATTTCTGTTGAGATAAGATTAAATACCACTTCCTCAAACATCTCCTTGATGACAAACCCTGTTCTATTTGTATACTGAAATCTGGAGCTTTAGGTTAAAAGACTACTAAGTATCATAACTACCACATAAGACTTAAGAGGTTATTAGAAATACCTTCAAATGAGACTTGACACTAGTATATTGATATAATATAATATTGAATATATAATAT
Organism: Calyptomena viridis; assembly: GCA_013390005.1. Taxonomy (NCBI): domain Eukaryota; kingdom Metazoa; phylum Chordata; class Aves; order Passeriformes; family Eurylaimidae; genus Calyptomena; species Calyptomena viridis. Next base: position 81,817 of record WEIV01006713.1, read on the forward strand.
TGAGTTGGATCTGTGTGTGCCAGAAGAAGCCACAGCATGGGCCACCTACTTATGTCAGTTTAAGATGTGCTTGTAAAGCCACAAGCTCATGATAAATTGATTTGCTGAATGTTAAATATAAACCTATCTACAAGCTGCTCCCATCTAACTGAACTGAATTAAGACAAATTAGTCTGACTTGTGTCTAGTCACAGGCTCTGAGCACAAAGGCAACTGTGTATTGCAGTGGAGCAACAGCCACCAGTGACCTGGCAGATTTCTTGGTCTGCTCTGAAGTGGCAGCTGGGCTGCTGATTAACCTAGGTAGCCAAAGTTTCATTAGTGAGGATTGAGGGAAATGTCTAATGACAATCAATGTCCTGATCTGCAGTTACTTATTGGAATTTGGGACTGAACCATCCTTGAATTATTTTGGTTGTTGAATATCTCATGTGAAGACTGGAAATGTCTGCAGGACATACTGTTAACTTCCATTGAATCTCTTTGTTTTTTGTTTTTTGGGTTTTTGTGGTTTTGGTTTGGTAGTTTGTTTTTTGGGGCTTTTTTTGATGGTACACTGCTAAAAATATACAGAGAATAAAAACAGAAGGCTTTTTGGGTTTGTTTTTAAAGGCAAGAATGAGACTGTACAATGTAGAATCAAAATGTTTCCCTGTCTTCAGTGATTGCCAGGGTCCAATCTATAACTGCAAAGGCAATCAATACAGGCTCCCTCTGGCAGTACTCCTGAAGGAAGATATCCCTTGCCAAACATCTGGATCTAGTATATAGCTATAAAGAATTACACAACTTGCCAATAGAGATGAGATTTCTATTGGCATGCCTTGTTCTATTAGATGCAAATAGGTTTTCCTTCTACAGGGCACAACGAGATGAGTTAAGGAGAGATTTTCAGACACTAAATTGTCTTGCTGTTGTGAGTTTAAAGCAGATAGTGGGCATTTCAATATAACTTTTTGGAACAAAAGCCTTTATTTAACCTTTAAAAAACCCCCAAAAATGAAAAAAAATCCCACCAGCTCCTAGTGGAATTGTGCAATTTCAGTGATTGAGGCTGCATGTTTTCTCAGGCTGGTGATTATTCATGTTGGTTTTCTCATCTCCTCTATAATACAACAATAGCACATATGATTAGGCATAAGCATTCAATGCTCACTTTTTAATTGTTATTAATAAATAGGGAGATTTTCATGTCTTCCACCTAGGAAGTATTTGACAAATATTAGTTACATTTCCAAAGTACCAGAGTTGTGAGGTAGATAAAGATCAGGAACAGATTTATCAAAAAGCAAGGTGAGTTGCTTTTTTCCTCCCACTTAGCACTAACCAGTGTTCTCCTTGCCAGTATAACAAAGTAGTCAGCTGGATCTGGGGTCTCAGGGACTTTAGTGTGCTTTCCTCTTGAAACATGAGAAAGAAATTTTCTCAAAGAGAGGTGTAAAGGACACACCCTCATCTTACTGGAATACACAGGAATCTTGTTTAAAATTTAAGTGGGACGATTTTGATATTAAAAGGGTGGCATTCATCATGCCTATTTTCAAGAGGCTAAAATTCAGCTGCCAATCGTATAGGCTGCCTTTAAGGTTGGGCCAGGCTCAGCACTGTTTTGAACCCTTTTTTAGGGTAGGCAGGAATTCTTTGTTTAGGTGATTCTCCCTCAGCTGACTCAGGAATATATTTATCTGATTAACTTATCCTACACACTTTTGGCTAGCTGAAGTTAGATAATGTAAACCCCATCCTGAGTGAAGCACACATGACAAAGACACACATCCTAGCAAGCAGCATGGTTGGGAGAGGAATTTACTATTTCCTATTTCTCACTCTTCCATTCAGTAAAATGTGACATGAAGTACTACATTCTTAGACTAAAGATAATAGAAATATTTCTTTCCATTCACTATGAAAAAAAGTCATATTAAAACTTTGAAAATGTAAAAAACCACAAGCAAAACAGAAAAAACCACTACCACACAAACAAATAAACAAAAACCCCAATGTAACAAATTTAAGATTGCAGTTTCAATGTTATTTCAGTTGAGGGGTTGTTGGTAGCAGCCCCAGCTCTGGGAGACCCTGTCCCACCCAGCCCTCACCGACCTCCCCTTGTTTGCCCCGTTTAAGACCAGCTGAGCTCCCAGCAGAGCCAGTGCTGAGGGGCAGCATCCCAGGGGAAGGAGGCTGGAGGGTGGGAGGGAGGAGGGCAGGAAGGAAAGACCGATCTCCTTCAGCCCCTCGCTGCAAAGCTCCTGTGTCGTAAACCTACATCCAAGTGCCGCTGGTATTTCCTCAGCCACCAGCTGCTTTTACCTCATAAAGGGGCTTGATTGCTTTGTTCGTTGAGCCTGACCGATTACTTGGCACACCCATTATTTTTAACGAGGATTGTTATTTTCTTTGGAGCCAGAACATCCCTGTTGGCAGCCTCTAACACCTTTCAGCCCGGCTGTATCCTGCTAACGTGTAGCTTTAAGTGCGGTCTGTATGTGTAACAGACGAGCACAGTCCCTTCCTCGAAATGTCTGCAACCTCTCCATTAAACACTATGAAAATCTGTGTGTGGCTCACACCCCGGCTCCTGACGGAGGCTGCGAGTACAGGGAAGTGTGAGCATATGCGTGGCTCCTTCCGTCTCACGGGTGTTACAGAAAGGCTGAAATTCATGTATGCTCTGGGTCTCTGGTATAATGAACATTCAAAGAGACTGGCAGAGGTCAAACTTCAGGGCAGGCGAGTTCGCAAAGATCTCCGAGCTAACATGTGCTGTGTAGGAGAGTGCTTTCTTAACATTTCAAACCTTTCTCACGCCTCTATCAGGGCCAAATCAAAAACAGCCAGAGNGTGAGCATATGCGTGGCTCCTTCAGTCTCACGGGTGTTACAGAAAGGCTGAAATTCATGTATGCTCTGGGTCTCTGGTATAATGAACATTCAAAGAGACTGGCAGAGGTCAAACTTCAGGGCAGGCGAGTTCGCAAAGATCTCCGAGCTAACATGTGCTGTGTAGGAGAGTGCTTTCTTAACATTTCAAACCTTTCTCACGCCTCTATCAGGGCCAAATCAAAAACAGCCAGACAGACAGAGGGACCGAATATGCAGCCTGGTAGTTAGGGCGTTTGTTGCAACACAATTTAAATGGAAAGAAGAGGAGAGAGTGGCCCGGTCAGTCAGTAGCTCAGGGGTTCGGGCATTGCCCCGGCTGAGGGCAGCAACTCGCACTGGCACATCCTTGTGAGTGCTGTAACTCCTGGGCTATTGGTTATTCTGCAGGCTCTGTCCCCACTATAAAGTTTTCCTTTTGACAGATTGGTGGGGTTTTTTTCTTTAATATGAAAACCTCTCTGTCAAAAAATTCCCAACCAGTTCTTTCACTAAGACAATCAGCAACTCAAATCAAAAGAACTGCGATAACCCTAAACCTTAGGACTGAATTGCCTTAATTATATATTACACTTGATAGAGCAATCAGAGTTGCTTTGATTTTGGTTATGAATAGATGAGATCTGTGTGAAAGATTTAAAAAGTCACTCTGTGCCTCTTTTCTTTCTCTCTCTCTCTTTTTTTTTTTCCTTAATTGACATTACCTTGACATGTTCATGTAAAGTATCACATTCCCTCCATGGCATGACTGAACTCTGCTGCTCACAGTTTTATCACTGCAATGGCAAATATCCCTCTGAATTTAGTGAAAGAAAAACTTGGCAGCAAAGAAAAGGAAAAAATGGATTTGACATACTGGTTTTGGTTTAGGTGTTTTATCTTGACATTTATCTTTAAGCTGAAGTTCCTGCTCTCCTTTTTGTCCTCAGTACAAGAAAACAAAAATTTATTACAATACAAAATATTTATATTAGGTTTGCAAATCAAATTTAAATTTTCAGTTACCAAATACATTCCCTTCTTTGAAAACAGCTTCAGTCAGATCCTATGATTTGACTACAAAAGGATATGGGAATGCTTCTGTTCAACAGGGAAAATAAGATTAAAGCTCTTTACAAGAGGATGGTAGGTTCAAGGTGATAATGCATCATGATTTTAAACCACATAGAAATAGCATTAAGAATTATCTCTAGGTCACAGTACTAACAGCCTGCAAACCATCTCCTTGTAAAATAAATGTGGTTTAAGTTACAGAAACATAACAAAAAACCAAAACCCACATTAAAAAGAAGATATTGATGCATCAAGAGAGCGTTAACCTGGCATCAGACAGTATGTTGAACAGGTATTTCTGAGTTGTGGCATTTACAGGCCAGGTTTTCAAAATTGCTCTCGTCTTTGACTGTGTCCAGTTTGCAGATGGAATTTCAGCACGTAACGTCATTCTGGGCTCTGCCCTTTCTCTCTCCATCCCTCCTCTTGTATGATCTGGGTGCTCATGTTTTCCATGCTCAGAATTTCTGAGACTCAAAGCTAATGTTTCTCATTCGGAACCCNTGGTATAATGAACATTCAAAGAGACTGGCAGAGGTCAAACTTCAGGGCAGGCGAGTTCGCAAAGATCTCCGAGCTAACATGTGCTGTGTAGGAGAGTGCTTTCTTAACATTTCAAACCTTTCTCACGCCTCTATCAGGGCCAAATCAAAAACAGCCAGAGAGACAGACAGAGGGACCGAATATGCAGCCTGGTAGTTAGGGCGTTTGTTGCAACACAATTTAAATGGAAAGAAGAGGAGAGAGTGGCCCGGTCAGTCAGTAGCTCAGGGGTTCGGGCATTGCCCCGGCTGAGGGCAGCAACTCGCACTGGCACATCCTTGTGAGTGCTGTAACTCCTGGGCTATTGGTTATTCTGCAGGCTCTGTCCCCACTATAAAGTTTTCCTTTTGACAGACTGGTGGTTTTTTTTCTTTAATATGAAAACCTCTCTGTCAAAAAATTCCCAACCAGTTCTTTCACTAAGACAATCAGCAACTCAAATCAAAAGAACTGCGATAACCCTAAACCTTAGGACTGAATTGCCTTAATTATATATTACACTTGATAGAGCAATCAGAGTTGCTTTGATTTTGGTTATGAATAGATGAGATCTGTGTGAAAGATTTAAAAAGTCACTCTGTGCCTCTTTTCTTTCTCTCTCTCTCTTTTTTTTTCCTTAATTGACATTACCTTGACATGTTCATGTAAAGTATCACATTCCCTCCATGGCATGACTGAACTCTGCTGCTCACAGTTTTATCACTGCAATGGCAAATATCCCTCTGAATTTAGTGAAAGAAAAACTTGGCAGCAAAGAAAAGGAAAAAATGGATTTGACATACTGGTTTTGGTTTAGGTGTTTTATCTTGACATTTATCTTTAAGCTGAAGTTCCTGCTCTCCTTTTTGTCCTCAGTACAAGAAAACAAAAATTTATTACAATACAAAATATTTATATTAGGTTTGCAAATCAAATTTAAATTTTCAGTTACCAAATACATTCCCTTCTTTGAAAACAGCTTCAGTCAGATCCTATGATTTGACTACAAAAGGATATGGGAATGCTTCTGTTCAACAGGGAAAATAAGATTAAAGCTCTTTACAAGAGGATGGTAGGTTCAAGGTGATAATGCATCATGATTTTAAACCACATAGAAATAGCATTAAGAATTATCTCTAGGTCACAGTACTAACAGCCTGCAAACCATCTCCTTGTAAAATAAATGTGGTTTAAGTTACAGAAACATAACAAAAAACCAAAACCCACATTAAAAAGAAGATATTGATGCATCAAGAGAGCGTTAACCTGACAGTATGTTGAACAGGTATTTCTGAGTTGTGGCATTTACAGGCCAGGTTTTCAAAACTGCTCTCGTCTTTGACTGTGTCCAGTTTGCAGATGGAATTTCAGCACGTAACGTCATTCTGGGCTCTGCCCTTTCTCTCTCCATCCCTCCTCTTGTATGATCTGGGTGCTCATGTTTTCCATGCTCAGAATTTCTGAGAATCAAAGCTAATGTTTCTCATTCGGAACCCAGGTCTTACTGAGTCAGTGTGCAAAATTACATCTATGTAATGTTGCTTTTAACTGAGCAAAAAAAGGCACAGCAAGATCATCAAAGATGAAGTTAGCAGAGTTCACACTGACAATAACATGAATTTTTATTGAAAGCAATTAAAAACTAAGGATATTGCCAAAGGATGTGGTGAATTCTCCATCCCTTATCACCTTAAATGTAAACTGGATGTCTTTCTGAAAGATTTTCTTGATTTCAGCGGCTAACTGGGTTTGGTATAGGAAGTATTGAATGAAATTCTACAGTCAGTGTTAAAAAGGAAGTTAGGTAATAAACTAGATTATTATAGCAATCTCTTCTGACCTCAGAATCCCTCCAGAATCTATCTCTACCTTCAGGACTAATTTATTAAAAGCCTGGCTGGCTGTTGCAGGCAATGAAGTATTGCAGTACTTCAAGGGTTCTGTGAAAAAGGACTGTTGCCAACGTAGCTGACTGCAGTCAGCATTTTCTGAAGATCATAGGAAGTGAAAATACGAAATAAGCATCCTTCTGATTCATGTACATTCCCCCCAAAATGCTTGCTTCCAAGTATTTTTCATTATCCAGCAACTACACACCTTAAAATTTGAAATAAAATATTAAAAATTAATAACTTTCCAATAGCTTATGATGCCTCTTCTCTGTCACATGTAATAGATGTCTAGGAAATACTACTTCTGCACACTAAGGAGAGATTCTTCTCTGACTGTGAAGATCTTGTCTATAAAAGTCTACTTGCCTAGAAGCACAGCCTAATCTGAAAAAACTAAAAGAATCAGCCAATTAGAAAGCTATCAGTATTAAAAATTTAAATTTTCATTCAGTTCAAAGATACAAAAATGGTAACTAAGGTCTCCGGGGTCTGATGCCAAGACACAGTTTGTCAAGTGTTATTAGGCAGATCTAGGTCTAGTGCTAACCCAATGCAAGGGGCAGGCTGCTGCTTGCTGCTGAGTTTGGTACCACTCATAGGCTGACTTCTGTAATTTTCACACTTGGCTAATAAATGGGACAAATGGCATTTCTCAATTTTGGAGCCTCGGAATCTGCGTTATGAAAGGAATAATTTTTTATTCTCTTTGGGCAAAATGGCTGAGTACAGAACCAACTTAACATCATTGTGAAAGGAGAGAAAAGGAAAAAATATTGAAAGGAATCCCGGATTTTTTACTTGAGCTCTCTAAATGTGCAGAAAATCTATTGTTAAATAAGTCAGCTCATTACTTAATACTTAATATAAAAAACCAGAAATCTGGAATGAATATGGAGGAAGTTTATACTATAATCTTCTGAGAAGACCTTGAGAGGACTCCTTCTAGAAATTTTCCTGCTTTCTAAGCCCAGAGACAAATACCCCATAGAGACATGTGGGACTTGCCAGAGCACCTGCTCTGGGATCCCTTTTGGAAGTACAGTTAACCTGAAGGTGTGAAACCAGCCATTCTGTTTCCACTCACCAATTCACAAGAAGAGTATTATGACTGTATTGAGCTGTGCTGCTTTTTTGACTTGGCTAAGAGGGAAAAAGGGAAACACATTGGAAAAACATTTTAAAATAATCTCCCCCTCATTCTGTACAAAATCTAGAGTTGGCTCTAAGGGACAGAGTTTAGGTTTAGACTTTGAAACAGAAGGATATGCCCCTTTGGCATGTCATATGACTTTTTCTGAACTTGTGCTGAGCATCAATCCACTAAGTACACTGTAATGTATTTAGTGGGGAGAAAGGAAGAAAAAAAGTAAAAGTTTTTTTCGATGGTGACTATGTGGGACTATATTTAAAGAAAAATAAGTGGTTCTTTACATATGGTGAATGGCATTCAAGATCCAAATGAGCATCCTTTTTTACCTTATACATTCATCAGAATGTGCTGGCAAATATCACAGGGAGAAAAATTGCTGGAAAAACTGAGCAGGGATTTCTATTATTCAATATGCTTTAACTCTTCTTTGCTGTAGCTCTTTTAATTAAAGGCTATTTCTTTGGCATTGGGGTGTTCCAATTTTACCAGAAGTCGTGACACTAAATATACCACATATATTATAAGGACAGGATCTAAAACATATCAACTCAGTGGTTGCATCCTTAAATATCTACAAGTTACAATATGTCAGAAAATCTGGGTTAAAAGCGTGCCAGAACTGAAGCCTAGTCAAAAGGAAACAGCAAGAGAGTTTTATTTTACTGCCTGCTCTGACAGGTCACTGGATTTTGATTATGCAGTCAGATATGGGATTCATTCTCTTGATAATGAAAGGTGGGTGGCTGGCTGGAAAGAAAAGCCACACAAGATGGCTTTTGGTCATCGTCTGAGCTATTTCTAGTAATCCTCCTTGCTGTCTAACTCGTGTGTTCAGGAAGGATTTGGGCCCGTGGGGTAAATGGAATTGAAATCTCTCAAGAGGAAAAAATGATAAGGAAACAATGTGTACTTGCCAGCATTTTTAGGAGAAGATGTTTAACAAAAGAAGGAGGCTGTATTCTGTATTAGGTTACTGCATCACCAGCTATATTGCTCTCATTGCTGCCTCACAACGCCAGCTCAAGACAATAGAAGGACTGTTGCTGCTCTTTCAGCTCCTTGCTGAAAGTTTACCAGCTGGATCTGAATATCGCTGATCAAATGTCATAATAATGCAAATCACTCACCATTTAATAAATATACATAGTATTTATAGGGAGATAAACCCTTAACCACATTTCATTTCTGGTGTAGTGTGGAATGGGAGAACACACATGGTGACACTAGGAGATAGATCAGCTGCTCTCTAATGTATCTTTTTTCTTTTCTTTCTTTTATTTAATATCTCTAGAGTACCCAGTCAGATTCCCAGATGCTTCTTCCCATCCCGAGTCCTGCATCTAAAGCCTTGTGCAGCAGAGGACAATACTTTGAAATTCACAGCATACCAGTTAATTGAAGGGAAATGTAACAGCTAAGTTAAATTAACTAATTAATTTAATATTAATTAATTAATATTGCAAAAGTTTCTTCTGCGGTAATGGCATTGTAACACACAGAGAGGGCAAGGTATTTCCCTGCCCTGCTTCCCCTCCATTCTGTTTGGAGGAAAGGTGTCCTGGCCTTCATGGACAGTGAGTTGCTAACTTTGGGTTAAAGCTTCTGAGAAGCAAATATGATGGTGCTGTTGGCACAGTGTGGTGGGGTAGAATTTTGTATCCACCCTCAACAAATTAAGAAAAAACACACCTCAATTGCCCACCAATGGACAAACACAGCTGAGTTGAGCAAGAAAGTGGCCCTGCCAAGGTGCAAATGGCTCCCTTGTACTCAGAAGGAGCAAATGTGCTTCAGGCTCATCCTTACCTTGGTCCTGCACCCTCCACTTTCTCTCACCACCTTTCCAAAGGGGCTGTGCTGGGTTCACAAGGTTGTACTTGTTCTGTGATGCCTGAGGCATAACATCAGGATGTACTTTCACCATAGCAATGTGTGGAGCACTGTTTACCATTTGTATTTATCTGCCTAAGTCTTCTCAATCAGTTTTACAGTTTAGCTCCAATCACTTTAGACTGTGACATTTAATATCAAATACTCTTCCAACATTCCCACATTAATAAACACCAACAGTGAATCCTCTCTCTGTTGTAATGATGATTTCTGGCAGCATTTAAAAGTGCATATTATTATGCCAGTATTAAGAATTGGTACAGCTTCATGCAATGCTGGAATATATATCCAAAAACTAATTTACTTGAGTTGTAATGTTAGGATTATCCTTCTGTCTTTCATGACTGATGCTTCATCTGGAGAATGCTTAATGTTTTCTTGTCAATGAGTGTTAACTCAAATGAATTATTCCAATCTGTTTACTTTGTCTCATGCTAACAAATGCAAATTATAATTAAAAAGAAAAAAAAAAGAAAATGCAAACAGCATTGAAAACCTGGTATGACAACACTGTGTAGTTTTTTCTACTCTAAAGTCCACATCAATAAGCAATTTAACAATAGGAGAATTCTTAATGGGAGACCAACAGATGAAATTTTTGTAGAGCAGATCCTTGGATGAAATTTTTTCTTTGCCCATGTAATTGCATGCAGCCATCCTTGTGTGAAATCCCCCATCAGATTACAGGGTTTGTTGTATGTAAATTGAAGACTAAATGCTTGGTAGCACCTTTCAGCTCTGCAATGCTGGAAATGAGTTTTTTAATAGGAAATTAGATTAGTAATATTTTAGTCAACAAAAATGTGGAAAATTTCTTCATAAAGATGAGAAAATTATTCATGCAAACTGACTTTAAAAAACAAGAATAAACAATTGTTAAATTCTGTATACTACTATTCATAAAAAAATCTGTGCATTATTTTGTAAACAAAGAATGAGACGTGCAAACAAAAATTATTTCTACTTTGCTGGCTATAGTATTAACTGAGCCTTTAGTTAGCAACAGGTGGCATAATTTAGTCTTTTCATTTTTTAATATGATTTTATACATTTCTCAAAATGAGGAACAATACGTGGAAAATTACAATGAACTCAGTCCAGATTATAAAATAGACTTTCGCAAACCATCACCAGCCACTAAAACAAGACATTGCCATTTCCAGTCCCTATTATGCTGCAGGCATTTATATTAACCTTCAGGGAGTTTCAGAAGCTAAAGTGAGAAAAGACTTCTCTCCCTTAAACTTCCTCTGCAAATGCAAAAGTGGTTCCTCTAGCATAAATTTGCCTTCCTTTGTAGCTGATAGCCCAGAAAACAATTGATCTTGTAGCAATAAATTATCATTAATATTATTTATAAACATTTATTAAAATGGTTCTTGCTGTTTGGGCTGGGCCACAGAGAAGAGTCTGAATGACTCCACATGCTGAGAAAACTGAGGAAGATGTGTGTCACCAACAGGAAACAACAGATGGTTGGAAGAATGAAACAAAACATACATCATCATTAGATGCAAAGTTTTAGGCAAAGACATTCCTGTTCCTAAGAGCCTACAGGCTTTTAATAGCCTGGCTACAGTTGAAGTATTACAAAGCTTTGCACTTGTCCCTAAGGAAGATATAAAATGTGATGGGTACCCAGAAGGGGCTCTCAGACTTCAGCACATTCTACGTGGGAGTAAGAATTATATCAGTAGAGCAGTGAAAACTAATGTCTTCTCCAGCTTGCTGAACACAAAGGTGATAACTGTTCTGGGCTCCTGGCAGAAGGTTACAGCTCCTGGAAATCTCTTAAAATTCCTCTAGATAGTTTGTCATCTTCGAACATTGACCACGGGAATGTGTCTCCTATTTCCATGAGAAAGAGATTTCTTTCTCTCACTCTGCCATAAAAGCTTTAAAGAAGTAATCCCTTAGTTAAACGAAGAGACCTCAGGAACTCATTTTAACTGCCAAATATAGAAAGTCCCCAGCTATTACTGGTTCCAGCAATATGGTCTGTACTTAAAAATGAGAATATTGCTAGGACTAGGAATACATCTAAATTGGGACGGTAATGCATCTCTTGCAAAAATCCATATAAACCCACTTTAAAAACCTCCTTTCACACTGACTTCACCCCCCCACCCCCAAGTATTTACTAGCTCTTACTGGCAACCTTAGTATTCTGTTCTATAGATGAAGAAAACGAACCACGGCTCCTGGTCCCAGGGACTGACAATCACAACACACCCCAGGAAAACTCACAGAGGAAATAACGGAGGGACAGTAAAGTTGTTTTCCTTGTTGTGTTGTTAATTCACATCTCATGGGCTACACAAGAGAGTGAAACTCTAGGAGGTTCATGGGTTTTGTGCTGAGGTTACTGCTAGCTAGTTTGTCCCTTTGTATGCTTTGGGGGCATAAAGGAGAAGAAAAGGCAACTAAATACCAGTGGCAGTAATGGTGACAATAGTGTAACTTTTTGCTTACATTTTACACCTTTCCCTCACTCTTCTTCTTTCCTTGTTTTTCTAAGACAAAGATTACTCCAACAAACAAGCAGATTAAAGTCGGATAACTGAAGCTATTATCACCCATGGCTGTCATCATCTCCTGTCATTTCAGTGCAGTGACTGCACTGAAAATTCGATGTGTGAATGTAAGCCCATTCCAGACCTTGGTTGCTGTAAGATGTGCAGCTCAAAACAGAATTCTGGGAGCCAATTTGCAAGGGAAGTGGGTCCTGGCATCCTTTGGAAGGGCGCAAGCAGCTTCCTCTTCCATCTGTCTGTCTTTAAACCACAGTCATGTCTGTCTGAGCTATGAAACCATCAGTCAGGCAAAGTGATACCTCTAAGGAATTTTGTTGAGGGTTTTTTTCACAGTAGATAGAATGCAGTGGGCATAAATATTTTCCAAACTTTCCCTAAATTTTTTTTCTTCCAAAGCTCCTGGGCTTTATGTCTTTCTTCATTTCATTCAGATAGTATTCTTCCAGTCCCTGGAAGTGCCTGGGAAGTGTGCACTGCACACATAATAGAAATCAAAGCCA
>WEIV01006714.1:1769-13627 GCA_013390005.1 Calyptomena viridis
AGTATGTGAATAGCCTAGACCACTAAATCTTTAGTTCTCTTTAGGGAAATTGAAATCCTTGACCTAACTAGGTGAATTCAAAACCAACATTAATAGGTTAATGACTAAAGCCTAAGAAGAACAAACAACAAAGTATAGTTGATGAACTTTTCCTCCTTAAATGCTCATCTAAGTCATTTATTCACTCTGATCAAATCTCTTTGTTAAGCCAGATATACAGGATTTTTTCATCAAACTTAGAAAATGGAGGTTTCTGGAATCAAAGTCAGAGACACAAAAGAATGTTGACTATTGCAGAGCATTATGCTCAAAATCTTTTTTACAGGGAGATAAAAAAAGCCAAGAATTTATCATTAGTATAATAATCCAGTTTGTCTTTACTATTGAAATCTTGGGCCTAATCCAAGATTCTTTATGAGTACACATGTAATTATTACCAGGAAAAGGCAAAAAGGCTTTCATTCAAGAAAGCTTTAAGAATAATACAACTGGAATTCTTGGTTCCTTTTCTGGATATTAAGCTCATACTCCACATGTGACCAAAGTGGTGTCATTCTGATGTTGGCGATGGGGGATGCCATAGTTACTTACCATTATCTGTCAATGGCTTCTTCAGTCTAAAACTCACTTAAAGTAATTTTTATGCATTTGGTAATATGTTTTTACACCTTGCTTTCTTTTCTTTGGTCTACAGCAATACATGACACTGAATGGTCATGATGTTGTGGCTGTTATATAGGTGAGATACATTTTATTTGTTTGCTTTGTTACCCCTAAACCCAGTTTTGTTTAGTTCTAGTTCATATCTTTAACCATAATTTATTCATTACAACTGAAGGGTCTGCAGTGTTTGATGTGTCCCATCTCTAATCATCCCACAGCAGTACTCCTCTAAATACATTCTGTACACTTCTACAGTTTATTCTTCCCCAGAAATTTTCTACCATTCCAGGACTGTACTCCTCTACACTACATCATTCTGTTACATAAGAAATACCTCATTTTGCACAAAACATTTACTTGTTCCAGAAATCTATAAGAAATTATTGTCACACTGTAAAAAAACATTTTTTAAAGTAAAACAGATTTGCTGCATACACCTTGTCAATTAGAGAAATTGCTGCTACAGCTAAACCAAGTGCAGCAAAGCTGCAAGGAGGCCAAGAAAAGTTCAGGGAGAGCAAGTCTGACATGCCTCATTCCTGAGGTCTTACAAACTCAGTGCAAAGTTTATGGCCAGTTGCTAATAATCGGAATATAGTGTGACAGGGATGCAGAGTTGCAAGAGATATCACCTGTCAGCAACTTCAGGTGGTGATTACATTAGCCAAGGTCTAAGTTGAGCTAGAGAGCTCATTGGACATTATCTGTGTATGTTTGTGCCAAAAAGGCATTGAAACGACTGCTGCATAATGGTAAATACAAGCTGACATAATTTTTAAAAAAAAAATCACTTAAATGATTAAACTGTATTAAAGTTACTTTCTTTCATATGTAATGACCTATGAGGTTCAAAGCACACAAGTAGTTCTAGAAGTCAGTGAAGAAAGAATTCCAGAAAGTTAGAAAGCATTTATCATTAAAGGTCTTTAATGCAATACTTCTGTTTTAAAAGATGAACTGAATAGAACACAAACAACAACCTTTATTGAAAAAAAAAAACCAGCAGTGATAAAAGCAGATTAATATAGAGATGAAGAAGATTTGAACATACATTATTTTGAGTGATAAGAGTTTTAAAAAGCTGAAATATTACTGAATGTTGAAAGAAAAAAAAAGTTGAAAGAAATATTTCAGAATGTGAGACAAAGTAGTTAATTTCTTCTTCAGATATCATGGCAGGTACAAAACAGCTATACTCTGATTTTCATGACGCCAAAAAAAAGTGCAAGAATGAAAGCATTCCAAGTTAGTTATTTCAGATTCTGCTACACTGAGGGAGATAAAAAAGAAACAGAAATATTCTACTCCAGGGAAGTCTGGCATGTATCACTCCATTTCATGTGACAGCTCTGTTTACAAAGATGATGAAGCAGAAGTCTACAGGTATAAGAAATACTTGGTTTCCTTAATTACAGAGACAAACATCAAACTCTCTTTTCACTGTGAAAAGGACTACATAAACATTTTACCTTTTAAATCAATACATGTGCTCTTTTTGTTTATTAAAGCTCATACTCTACTGGGCATAAAATTGGCTGGACAGCCACTCCCAATGAGTGGCAGTGAATGGAACTAAATCCAGCCAGCAACAGGTGTTCCCCAGGGATCAGTATTGAGGCCAATCCTGTTGATCTGCTGGAGGTTAGAAAGGATCTACAGAGGGATCTGGACAGGCTGGATCCATAGACTAAGGCCAATGGTATGAGTTTCTACAAGGCCAAGTGTCGGGTCCTGCCTTTTGGTCTCAACAAAAGGGAGAAGAGCAGTTGGAAAGCTGCTCATCAGAAAAGAACCAGGAAGTGGTAATCAACAGCCAGGTGAACCTGAGCCAGCAGTGTGCCCAGATGGCCAAGGTGGCCAATGGCATACTGGTTTGTATCAGAAATAGTGTGACCAGCAGGACCAGGACAGAGATTGTCCTGCTGTACTTGGCACTGGTGAGGCCATGCCTCAAGTACTGNAGTTGCTCTCACTTTTTAATAGTTCTAGACCAGCATAGCATCAAAATCAAGACTAGGCAAATTGTATTCTACTTGATTTTGTACATCAACACACTTGTATACTGTTGCCACCGGGAGTGAAAATCTTGCAAATGTTTGCACGTGTTAAAGATGAAACACACAAGTTACCTGAAATTCTGAGTAGGAGTTACAGGTTTCTCAGGATTCAGTGTACTCTCATGTTTAATACGGTGGAAATATTTTGCAACAGAAACCTTTTCTTAGATGTGTTTGCCTCAATGGAATAACAACTGCCTCGA
The DNA here is from genome assembly GCA_013390005.1 of Calyptomena viridis. Lineage (NCBI taxonomy): Eukaryota > Metazoa > Chordata > Aves > Passeriformes > Eurylaimidae > Calyptomena > Calyptomena viridis. The sequence continues at coordinate 4,693 of WEIV01006714.1, forward strand.
TGTTAGTGGGAAAGGTTAAGGTCTTAAAGAAAAGAATCTGCCAATTCCTCTTAAGAATACCTAGGTATGATACTGCCTACTGAGCCATTCAACCAGAATTACGATCAAGTTGTTTCTCACCTTCTATTTTGTCCTCTCCATGCATCACCTATTTGCATTTTTTCACATATTAACATTTGAAACTGAGCTTTTTGAAGCTGAAATCATACTTCTTCAGTCCAGTAGCTTCTAGCATATGTGGATGACACAGAAATGAAATCTATTACATTAAAACATGTATTAAGAAATAGCTTTTTGTCTTTGCAAATGAAATTTTGCTAGACTTGTTATTTGCATGAATTGTGCTTTGAAGACAAATCAAAGAGGTCATGACAGGAAATAGCAGAGGCTTTTTTTACTTATATGATAAATAAAAGCATCACACAAACATGTACAGAATATTGCCCAATCTATTAAAAACTAAACACTAGTAACAGAGTCCTGAAAGATTAATTCAAACCAAACTTGCACATGCACAGCTATGTCAGTAGGATATTTGTGGGTGTGAAAACTGAAAAAAGATGTTAACAGCTATACAGCTGTGTGTATTTTTAAAATTTGAATTATTTTAAGAATTAGGAGGTATCTGTAAAAATATCCCACTGTTTTCTTACTATCTAGGATAAATCCCTTTGCCTTTTTGATTTAATAAAATGAATGGCTCATAGCATGAACAAAACAGGTTGCTTTGGTAAAATTAAGCAAATTTTATTTAGCCATATTTGACCTCTGCTATCTGAAAGATTCCTGCCTTAGACAATGATTTCAAATGAAATTTATATTTACTGAATTTGTGGAGAAAAATATCCCTCTTTCCTGGGACACAGATAAAATTTTAAGGCTCAGTACTGGAAATGACTGTAGCCAGTGCCTGACCAGGACTTTCATTCTATGATATATCAAATTTTACAAGTCAGTAAGTGGATTTATTCAATGCTTAAAATGACAATCAAAATCCTTCTCCCTGAAGAAAGAAATGTTACTAACTCAAATAAAAGCCAATGCAAATTAGTGTTGGCTCTAGCTTTTAAGTGACTTTAGGGGCTCAGGAAAACACTGTTGTAGGAAGGGAGAGAATTATTATATTAATTTTGGATTATTAAAGTTCCTAGTAGCTCTTATCAGAAGAACTGCAAAAACTCTGCCTGCAACCAATTTTATGTCTGAGTATTTGCATCCCATCCAGGAGGACTGCCAAGTATATTTTTGGTGAGCATACTGTAATTGAACAGCTATTTTAGGTCTCAAGTTCCACATTAGACCTTATTGGAGTGAAAGGAGATGAAAGAATTAAAAAACAGATATAGTGAGGAAAATTATTTCAGTAAAACTTTCAAGAAGATAATCCTTTTGTGTTGTCTTTTTTGCTTAAATTGTAATCTGAAAAGTGATTACAACCTCAAGCTGCTATCCTATAGCCAGTTTTCCAGTCATCCTTAGCACCACCATAGAGCTCAGCTCCATGCCTTTCTTCATCTCCTTTCTGAAGGCACTGTGCAGCATCTATGAAATTAGTAAGTCCTAAGTTTCAAAGGAGAGATATCAGTAACTTCTTTTAAAATAAATATTGTAATACACACCATACCATGCTTTCCTCCTCATACACACAAACACTTCCAGAGAAAATCTAATGAACAGTCGGGAAAACAAATTATATTTTAAATATGTAAAACACTAGGATTTTTCGATTTCTCACATTTCAGAAAAAGCACTTTAGTTATCTGAAGAATCTCAGTTTTGTTTCATCAAACCACACTGTAAAAAAAATAAAAAGCCACAGGGTACATCTCTCTCAATGGGAAATTGAGCGAACTCCATTTCAATCATCAAAGGAGAGACTTAGAGGTGATTCAGTCAGGATGTAAAAGTACTTTACTAGGAACCATATTTCTGATCCGGATAGGTGAAGACATGATAAGGTCTAAAGGCCAGAAATAAACTAAACAAATTAGACTGAAAATAAATTAACAGTGACAGTAATGAACAATGAGAACAGTTTATCTAAAGATCTACGTGAACTACTTATTACAAACTTCAAACAGAGAGGCTCATTTTTTTTTTGGCCAGAAGTTCAGAGCAGGATGTGAGAACTATTGCAAAGCTCTGCGGTCTAGGTAGTATAAGAGACCAATGATCACCATTATACTGGTTTCTCCTGAAAACAATTAATCTCTCTCCACTTTAATTTAAGCTGAAGAATATGCCTTGATAGCTGTGCTACTGAAACACATTAAGTGTCCTCATTCCTCAGAAAGCATGAAAATTGTAACTCTATTTGAAGATCAGTGGGTGGGGAAGATAAGAGTTCAAAAGGAGAAAATTCTCCCGTTTCCAGACCCACACTGGAATTTTTAAGCCCCACAGTATAAGACAATCAACACTCCAGTACCTTCTTCCAAAGCCAGTAGTCTTTATTTACTAATATAAGAAAGCACAAGACCTCCACAGAGAAAATAGTGTCAGAAGTGGGAGCCACTTTCTAAGATCTCACGGGAAAAACAGGGATGCACTTTACATACCAATTAATTTTAAAAGATGTTCACACCAAGAAAGCCCATGGCAACCTTTTCAGTACAGGTTGAGCAACACAGCTAAAAATTTGGAGAAAAATCTTATTGATCTATTTTTTCTTAATCTTGTCCTCTCTCTAACTTGAGAGACACATCTCTTTCAACGTTAAAATGTTTCAACACTTTCAAAACTCAAATTCTCTTAAATTGTTTGTAAGTTTTTATTTCTACACATGACTTAAAATTATTTTTGCTGTGATTACATAATGACAACAGGATAGCAATATTTTTTCTATCAGTTAAAAGGTTTTAATGGATAACATTTCAAGAAGCTGAGGAGACACACTACTTAAATATTAGATTTTTGAGCTGTTTATGTTATTGTAAATTTCAATAGCACATACACTTAACACAGTAATACAGTAAGTGTGTATGGAAAGAAATTTAGTAAAATCCTCTTTACTTAACTGTCTTTTCCATCAACTGAAAAGCTTTGGTAATGTATCAGCAATATCATCTTGAAAAGTAGCTGTTGGAGATGTTGTTTTAATGACCAATATTGATTTTATTTCTAATTTATCACTCTGCAAATGCACAAGCTTATTGTTCAAGAGCATTCTCTTAGTGGCCCAGAAAGAGTGTAGGGAGTCACACATGACCATACATAGCATTTGAATTTACTCTTCTGCATGGTGAGAATGCCACATGCCTGCATCTGTTCGAAGTGCCAGACACAGTTTTGGCTGAAGTCAAGCAAAACTCAGAGAAATACAGAGTCCAACTGCCTGACCACTTCAGGGCTGACCAAAAGGTTGAGCATAGTATTAAGGGCATTATTCAAATGCCACATAGACACCAACAGGCTGGGAGCATTGACCACCTGTCTAGGAAGCCTGTTTGCCCACCCTCTCGATAAAGAAATGTTTCCTAATGTTCAGTCTAAACCTCTGCCGGTGGAGCTTTTAGCTATCACTACACATCCTGCCACTAGGCACCAGGGGGAACAAACAGCTCAGCACCTCCCTCTCCAGTTCCCCTTCTCAGCAAGCTGTAGAGAGCAATAAAGTCACACCTCAGACTCCTTCTCCCCACCCTAGACAAACCCGGAGTCCTCATCTGCTCCTCACAGGACATGCCTTCCAGCCCTCTCACCATCTCGTTTGCCCTCCTCTGAACACATTTGAGAACCTTCGAATTTCGATTCTTTCTTAAATTGAAGGCCCAGAACTGCACACAGCACTCACCAACACTGATTACAGTGAGACAACCACCTCTTCTGACGGGTTGGTGATGCTGTGGTTGATACACCCCAGGACACAGTTTGCCCTCTTGGCTGCCAGGGCACACAGATGACCCACCATGACCTGGCTGCAACTTCCCTCTGGTAACATCTCTGGAATGAAGAAGCCTTTTCAAGGCTTCTATAACACCATGACAACCTCATATGTCATATTTGTGCCTAAGTATACAAAAAAATGACAGCTTTTAAACACTGGCATTGGAAATTGCTTTTATCAATGCCAACAACATCAACAAATATATTTGGTCTTTATACATTTTAGACAGATTTTGGTATCTCTGTTTACATTCTAGGCATCTTACATCTTACATCTACAAATGATGTAAGCATGCCACAGATATTTATCAGTAATACCAAATTCTACACGTTCATAAGCAGCTTTGGTGGAAAGAACAGTAAAAATGTTTGTATTTTAAACAAATTTAAAATATTAATCTGACACTATAAAGGCTTACTCAAAAATAAGTTATACATAATCTGAAAATATCATCATATTGTTATTTTTGTAAAAAAAGTGTCTTATTTGTGTATAGAGAGGCCTTCTATGGAAATAAATTTTTGCTGACTTTATCCTTACATTATATCCAAACTAATTTTTCCCTGATTCATTCAATTACACAATCAGTTTCCTATGGGTTTATCATTTGAGTTTACTTTGCACACCCAAACAGATCTAAAGGTACATAGTAAAAAAACAAGATTAATATATAATGTTCTTCTCCTTGAGTATCAAGAAATTTTTATCAATTTAAATTGGTTTTAATAATAACAGGTATCTGAATATTATTTTGAAATTTTAGATAGGTATAATAGTAATGTCATATGTGATATGAAGATTTTCAAAAGCAAATATCTGCTTACCTCCCACTGAATGAATATAAGAAAAAAAATAAAGCCAAGTCACTTGAGCTAGTGTGTTTGCTGAGAACAAAGGAGTCAGTCAGAATCTGAAATAAAATGTGATCATTACTTGTGAACAGTAATTATAATATTCAAAATCATAATTATAACTGTAAAGCTCACAATCATGCTTTTGAGGTGGGGAAGTAGGCAGGTGCCACACATTTGCGCCTTATAGCACATTTTTACTACTCATAAGAAATAGTATTTAACTGGGTTAAATACCACACCACTCAGCTCAGATTCAACAAGTAATTACACACAGCTTTAGTTTTCAGATGACGATAAAAAAAAACCCCTACACATTTTCCAGAGTGCATTTCTCAGTAGCTAACATATTCTGGGTTTCCCCATTTGTTTATTATTGACTAAATAACTTAATTTTACTCAATGCAAAAATACAAGAAAATAAAAAAGAGTCACTATAAAAGTCTTCTGTGTGGCTCTTGAGTTCAAAGCAAATTTTCCAGCTGAGTTATAAAGTCCTGGAATGAATTTCCAAAGAAAATGCTAACAGGCCTTTAGCTACAGTGGTGCTAGCGGGTGTCGCTAAAACAAATAGAAAGCCCTGTCAATACCAGAAAAGCAGCCCATCATTAGAGGCACTTTTCTAGAAGCTTTTTATTATATCTGGGTGATGATAATATTCCCACCAGTGGGCATGCTGGGTTTTGGCACATATCAAGCTTGTCAGAATCATTTTACACATTCTAAACAGCAGGCAGAATAGACAATAACAAAAGAGAAGAGAAACTTTCTCAACATGGTGTGTACCTTTGTTCTCAGGAGTTGCTATTGCCTTTTTATGGTGCAAACAAAGCAACCATTTAACCAAACCACTACGCATATTAGAGCCCTTGACTCGAGTTACAGGAGGCGTACCAGGGCTTCTGGTCCGCCCTCAGCTCTGACAGAAGAGGGCAGAAGTAAGTCTCTGTGTGACAGTCAAAAACAGTTCTAAGACACTTCTCAACCACATGCCCAGTACGGTTTTAGTGCTTAGCAAACCCTAAAACAGCCGCCTACAGGAATTTTGTATCCCGAAAGAGATACCAGCAAAAACCATAGCTAACCTCTCCTAGTACTGGTCTTTAAAAATTCGGTCTTGGAGAGGAAAACAGCACAGGACACAGTTACTCCGAGTAAAAATCATCCTTTTCAGCAAAATCAGCTGTTGCCATGTGTGCCTTTCTTGGAGTCAAAATAGAGAGAATTGCTACCCAGTTTTCCCAGAGCAGGCAAAAATCTTACTTTTTAAAACACTTCAACAGCACATCACAGCTGAAAGAAACAAGGAAATAACACAAGGCAGTCATGGGAACTGTGACCTAATCCTGTAAACAGAAAAAGGCTGCTCACGGTAAAATGTATGAACCAAAGATGCATGAGAAGAGTTGGATCATACTGGAAGCAAAATCAGGAGTGACGCTGGACTTTACTGATCATATTTACGGTTGATGCTCACCTCTGTGTTACCACACTTTTTGGGTGAAGTTAAGGACAAAATATCAGACCATAAGCAACAATAAGATTCTGCACCCACAGAACAGGAAGAGACAAAGCCAGGGTGAAATCTGGCCTGCAGAACTTCCATCATTGGCAACTTTTCACTGAAGATGCAAAGACAACTTGTCTCTCATATAAGAGATAATTTGGAGGGATAACAAATTAAAAACCAGCCAATCTGTTCTTACACCAAGTTTAGCACTACAGAAATGACTGAGAAATGATCAATATAGGCCCTCACACTGGTGCTCTCAATCACTTTCAATTTTTCAAAATGTAACAAATCAAATAATTGATTTGGAATAAAATAACACAGCACCAAAAAGGATGTGTGTCATGGATGTCACATCCATGAAAAGAGTATCTTGCATCTGGAAACTATGCGGAGTTGTCCTTCATTTTGCAAAATGACCCCCAGCGTACTGACTTCCTTGTACTAAAATGTACATTATTCATAAATGGATAACTAATGCAAAAGTTACTATCAACTGTGAATCTATTTCCAAAAATTACACATATGATTTCACAAAATTGCACATACAAATGAAATATGTGAATTCACTGTTTCCTGAACTACTGTGCCCTGAGGTATGTAACATGCTTCATTTACAGGTTTTAACTATAAAAAGGTGCAACACTTGACGGAACTGAGTATTTTATCATTTCTTCATCATACAATACTCAAGAATATGTATTATTTCTGCCAAATGTGGCATCACATTACAGTTTTTGTAGTGTTCTTTGTTCACACGCCTTTCTTCCCACAGCTCTCACTAACAGCTCTGCCCAGACACTGAACCTTCTGATTGCCAAGACACCTTCATGCCCTCAGACTCAGTTTTTAGATGGCTGTACGTGGACGAAGCTTAAATTCCACAACCATGAGCCTGCCATGATTACACATCAAATGTGTAATACATCATCTAGCATTATCTCCCTCAACACATCAGCGAAAAAAATATTACAAAGGGCTAAATTAAAGATTTACATTTAGATCACATTCCCTCCTTTTAAAGCAGAAAACCATTTTCTCAACTCCATATGTACAAGCACACTTTTGTTGGCACCGTTCTTCCAGGCTTTATGCTCATCTTTCAGAAATAATAGGGAAAAATACAAACTAAAAAAAAATCTGGATTTAATCTTCTGAAACTTTCCCAAACTCTATACATGCTTCATGCACTATATATCAAGATTTAGCTTGGAGCAAGTTTTAATGTTAATTTATAAATCCTTGAAATGCAGGTTTTAGGACAGAATGCTAATATAACTGACTATAGATATGCTTGCAGGCACTGTTATAATGAAAGAAATAATTACATCAATAAAATTATACTAGTTTGACATTAACAGTTTGCCCAAACAAACAATTCTGAATGACTAACAAGCACTATAAATATGACTCCTGTCATAAATCAAAGCTATCCATGACCAGAGTTCATGTAGCTCCTTGGAATAATATAAAAAGAATGTATCATTAGCAATATTAGGAATTTCATTAAGCACAAAATTATGGACTTTGTCTTCCTCTGAAAATTCCATTAACTATCATGCTTGTGAGTAAATGCAATGTAAAAAACTTAACAGTTCTTTGATTGTAGTTTTTTTTTTAATATAGTAAATGATCATGGCATTATTAGCTTTGTGGCAAAATTTCATCTAAATATTACATCATCCAGTTTCTCACATTGATTATTACAGGGTTTTGTGATTGCAGTTTTCTGTTTCTTAAAGATATTTTTCTCTTTATATTTTTTTAGGAAAGTTGGAAGACCTTATAATTTTATCATAGATTCAAAAGATGAGAGTCCACAGATTCTTCTGTCCGTATCCATTAAAAAGCCTGCCTTCCACTTTTTTGGGGGGGTTTGTCTCATTTAAACTAGTAACTAAATTCTTAAAGTTAAATCCATACTATCTCATCTGTAAATTTGCTCAGGAATTTGAGTATGTCTCAGGAATGGGAATATACAAAATTCCTTATACATTTAGAAACTGATTTGCTGAGTATAAGCTTGTGAACAAATCTCAATATGGGTTAAACACCTTTTTCCATAAGACACCTGATTACCAATAAATTAGTGAACTAAGAGTATTTCTTTTCCTGCTTGACTTAAAGTAAGCATCACATTAAAAAAAGTAGTAAATACAATAAATACCAAATTAAAGTCAAATACATTTTCATAAATACTAGTAACTGCCAGTAGCACCTACCAAGGTAGGACAATACCTTACTAAGTGAAGAGGAGAGTTTGTATTAGAAATATGGCAATATTTTCTGGACACTACCAAACAATTTACAATATTTCTTCTGGTGTATTCCCAAATGTGTTGTATTGATGAGATGATGAGCTGCTATAAAATAAAGCCTAAAGACATAATTAAATTTAAAAATATTTCCCAATAGTTTCTGAAGGAGTCAATATTTTTCAGGCAGTTATTAGAATGGAACCACAATGAGTTTTTCATAATCTAGCCATTCTGTTATGGATGGCTCTCAATTTCAGTACACTTAATTTGTGTAATGCATAGTGATGATCTATGATGTGTAGCATCGTCTCAAGCAGAACTAGTGAACTCTTTCTGTTTCCATTTTGAATAGTGCACCAGAGGGAAATACGTAAGTAAAATAAAGAGATTTAGCATACAAAGTATGTTGCTACAGTAAATTGATGTGTTA
>WEIV01006715.1:0-19386 GCA_013390005.1 Calyptomena viridis
CCCAGTTTTAGGACCAGCTACTCCTTCCTGAAAGGCAAGAGCTGTACCAACCCCACACGAGGATGTGTGAGGATTAACTCCCTGTAAAAACAGATGTGTCCTGTGTGGATCACAATTTATATTGTGAGAGGCCTCACCCTGGGCTGGGTATTGCTGTGCAAACACGGGCTGACAGACAGGCTGTGACAAAAGCTCCTGGCCCCAAAGTGTTGGGACAGGTGATGGAGACAAAACATGTGGATGGGAGAGGGAGAGGAGGGAGGTGATGGATGGAAACACAAAAGTAGCAGGATATCTTTGTGCTTCATAGCTGCCAAGTGCTCCACTAGGGCTATTCAGCTGAAATAAAAAGCAGGTGAACTCTGCAAAAAAAAAAAAGAAAAAAAAGGCAAAATGTTGTAATTGCAATACAGGAAGATAGAGAGACATATTTATAAAAGAAAATAACATTTCAGGCTATTTTTAAGCTTTAAGCTTAAATACCATTTACACATTCTAATTTAAAGCAAGACTTTTTGGGAAAAAAATAATAAAATCCCTGTGGACTTTAGTAAATCCTGGGAACTTGTCCTCTACTCACAGAATCGTAGAATCATGGAATACCCTGAGTTGGAAGAGAACCATAAGGACCATCGAGTGTCTTCTTTGTCCAAGTGAGGCCAAAGAAGAAATTGGTCTCTCTAGGTGGTACCGTGGCCAGGGAGCAGCACAATGTAGGATTTTTCCAGCAGAAAACACCAACAGGGTCAGCACAGAATTCCCAACTCCCCACAGTCTTTGGAGAAGCCAAGGATATTGTGATTTTTAAAGGAGGTTTGCAGCAAGAAGGAAAGTAGATCCAAGCTGACCGTGGCAAAAATCCCTTAAAATGTTTCTTGTGAGAAACAGCAGTGAGACCCAGTATTTGAGGGATGTATTACAGTCAAAATAATACAATTATCCCCTTTCTCCTTTCATTCTACCATTTATTAATCTTTTCATTCTCCAGTCCCACAGGCTGGTTCTCCTCTTGTGTAGGAAATGAAAGTTAAGGCTGCCACTGAATTCAGTAATTTGTCTGGACTCCATGCAGTAAATGTTGCATTTGATAATTGCCCATTCAGTGAATTTCTGTGCAGGAGAAAGTATTAATCTCTTTCATCTTTTGAAGAAGTATTTGAGTTAATCATTCATTTATCTTAATTGCTTGGGTTTGAGGTTTTTTTAAATCTTTCCAGAAGAGAATTTGCTTACAAAAATATTTCTTTTACTTCTTACCCGTGATCATTACTTACATTTAATGCAACAGTTAATCCCCTATGCCTGATAATTTATATTCAGTCAAGTTGCCTTTACAGTCATAAGAAAGATTTCTATTGAGTCCAGAGAGAAAAAACACCTACTGGCAGAGACTTTGGCCAAAAATATTGCACATTCTGCAAAGATCAGAGACAAAGTGAAGATGGCACATTTTAAAATAACAAGTACTTAAATCAAAGACCACAGTTGTGCATAAAACTGCTACTCATATTTTCATTCCCTAAGTGAATCTAACTATGCAGGGCCATTAAAACAATTTCCCTTTCTGCCTTGTGCAAAGAACAGTATTGGGTGGGATTGCAGTTTTATGTCAAACTGGATTTTTTTCCCACAATTGGGAGGAAGGAAGGAGAGATGCAAGAAAGAGGAAAAATGGAATAATCAAAAAACCCCAGAATCGTTGACCTTGTACCAAACTACTCAAACCACATTCACCCAGAATAATTTCTGAGGTGGGTGGTCTTGCTTCCAAAGACACAGTAAGATCTCTGCCTGATGCATTTGGCTCTATTAAGCTCAAGGAAGTGGATTATATCCAAAGTTGTGAAGTTGCTTTGCTTGCAGCCGTATCCATTGGATTTTAGGAACACTTGGGAACAGCACTTGGGAATTTAGAGCCTTAAGCTGTGAAAGCAAAGGCCCCCCACTAGTTCTGGGGGGTTGATGTCATGATTTCTCACATTAGACCAATCCCCATAAAAGCAAATTATGCCCCTTGGATGGGGGGGCCGTGTGAGCTTGAAAGCTTTGAGTCTTTAACAGGAGGGTTGGGTTGTGTATCTCAAACATAATTCAAGAAGAAACAGAATCTAACATTTTCTGCTGCCTAAGGCCTGTTGAGGTGCAGAACTGGAACATGGAAATCCCCCAGGGAAACTTGCACACTCATCTATGGCCCCCACTCATATTGTAAATGCTGCTGTTTTCCTTCTCACCAGAGATCTGCTTTTGAAATGAAAACCAGCATGAAAAACAAGCACCACTCTCTCAGCTGTTGAGCTTTGCATATGGAAACCTTGTTTTTTGGGAGCAGCTCTGCTACAAACACACACACACAAAGTGTTTTGATGGAAAACAAGAATATTTAGGACTCTCTTCACTTACTAGAAATGCAGGCAGTTATGCCTCTGCTACACTTAATTCCAAATATGCAAAACAGTGACTTTCAGAAGAGCAGGATGAGCCACAGCCTTGTTGTGACAGTTTTGTCACAGGGTTATGGAAATGCCACCTCCTCTTTGCCCACTTACCCTCCAGATCTCCAAGTTCAAGTGAATTAATGTTTTAAACCAAGAAACAGCTCTGTGAATTTGTCCAGTGTGATGTTACCCTTCACAAACCTGATTTCCCAGGGACAGGAAGAACAAATGTTGGTCAGTTTGGAAAAGCCAATGGATTTTACATCCATCCATTTTACATCCATCCTGGGCCGGGAGTCTGTGCTCATTCATTGATCAGTAAGTTCATTTCTGCAAAAAGCTGAGGAAAAACAACATAGTGATGGCAAATCAGGATATGACTTAACATCACTAGACAATTCCTGGTGTATTTTGTACTAAAAATCTGTACTGACTTTGGTTCAGTGGCTTTTTACATCTTGCAAACTGTTCAGATACCAAAAATCCTCAGTTAGCAGAGCTCTATAAAGGAGAGAAAGGAAAAGTTTTCTTTTCTCATATATATTTGAGCAACACAGAAGGTCAGACTGCAAGGCAACAACAATATATGGGAACAGCTCTGTGCTCTGCCACAAAGAAAAGGAGCATTTTTCATTTCCATGGAAGTTCATTACAATGGAAGCCAAAAGCTGTTGGTCTTCACTAAACTACATCTTTGGGTTATGTGTTTATATGAAGATGCTGCTTCTTTTTGCAAGACCCTCTTTCCCACCTTCTCCTTTTGTCACTTTGATTTTTGTTCCCCCCATGACTTTGGTCATCCCACTCCAGTCTGGTGCTGCTCCTTGACTTGGAGTACAGGGAAGCACAGCCTTCCCACACCAGCAAGTAAAACAGGACTGAGACAGAAACTCAGGGAAAAAGTGTCCCTGCAACATATTTCCCAGCCTTGTGCTTGCCCAGCTGACCAAAATAATAATTCAAAAGCTGGAAGTTATTGAAATATTTCCTAGAGAGGCCAGGATGGGCTTAATTCCAACACTTGTTTCCCTGATGGGGCGAAGCAAATGTGTATTTGATGTCACGGCTCCTGCTGGAAAAGACCAGGAAAAGGGGAGTTTTTGCCAGCACAGAGGCTCGACATGAAAGTCCCAGCTCACTCAGACTCTCAGCATTGCACTGCCTCTTCATGGTGAAAACTTTCCCATCTCAGCCAGGCACCTTTTATCCCTAATTTCCTTTGTCCGAAATGCCCAGGAAGCCTCGCGGCCCCGCGTTTTCACAGGGTTCCCTCCAAGTCTTCACTTGGGGCTTAAGAAGATTTCACCTACAAGTGCTTTCCTTTTCTGATAGATCCAAACAAGGCTCCCCGCTCTCCATGAAGATTAATTTAGATTTTCTATTGGGGTGGCATCCACCCCCCAGCCACGTGATCCCCCTCCTTTTCACAAGTAGGTAAAGCCTGTAAAGAGGCAGCTGTGTTTCCAGCTCTTTGAACAGTGTCTCTTATAGAAGAGGAGAATAGATAAGCCCTCCTGCAAACACTGTTAGTAGAGACCAGTAATCAGTGTCAGAGAAGTCTGGGAATGAATGTATCAATTTACCTCAGGCTGTGCACTTCAGAGATGGGCTTGGGGTCCGTTTTAAGCTCGGTCTGTAACTCAAATTAAACCACTTTGTTATGACAGGGGTTTGTTTCTAAACTGCAGATTTTTCCCCTTTGTGTGACGAGGGGATGATGTTCTAAACTTGCCTCTTTGGGGGGTTTTGCACCATGAATACATATATTATGCATACAAGCACTCATTGCTTATATGTGTGTGCACATCTAAATATATCTGTCAGTAAAGAAACGAAGCAAAATGCAATTTAAAGCTTCCCTGGCTTTGAAACAGTTGTTTAAAATCACATGTTAAAATACATAGAACTTGCATGTGTTTCCTATCAGCACTGTAAGGAAGGGATACCTGGGAGCTCTAAGACATCATTATTTGCACCACACTAATATTTGCATCTTTTTGGGTTTTTAACTCCTTGTCAGGTTAAAACCTTGACTCTGTTAGATATAAAGCTAAAAGCAGAAGACTGAAAAGTGATTTGCACTAATTTAACCCTGGGCAGGCTGAGGTGAGATGAGCAGTCTATGAAAATCAGCTGAAAAAATTAAATTCCTGTGATTCCTGAAGAATTAGTGCTTCAGCCACTAGCTGGGAACAAGGACAAGATGCCTGCAGTTGACTTCCAGAAAAAAACAATTAAAGAATATAAGCACATCCAGTTCTGGAAGTAGATGGTGGGATGCTGAGAGATGGGAAAAACTCCGTGTACTTCTTGTTCCATAAAAGAAAGGAAAGCTGAGATATAGGATAGAAACCCTCAGGAAAATAATGGAAATCTTGGCTACTTAAAAGATCAATAATTCAAAGCAACTAATCTGAGGGTATTCAGTGAAGGCACTTCAGTTGGAGACCTCTGGAACTTGAGGATGGGGGAGGCTTTAAATTTCTTTAATGTGAAGGTACAAAAGAATTATTCCAAGGCTATCCTAGTGAAAGGGAAAATTTTCATGAGGAAGATCTTCAGATCAAATGGATAAATAAATAAATTGCTTTACAAAATTAAAGTAGATGTAAATGGATTCAAGGATGGAGTATAAAGAGCAGGAAAAAAAAAGGTTGGGAAGTGTGTTTTATGTAGGAAAGTGTAAGTATAAAGTGAGAATTTCCAACACTCAAGCTGAGGTAAATTTATTTTGAGAAAATAACTCCAAGCAAGTAGCAAAAGAGTCACCCAGACTATCCATAAAAGAAAAAAACCCACATCCAATGAGAATAAAATTAAAGATCATTCATTTGAGATGTTGTTGATAATGTGAGGCCATATGGGAAGGTGACTATAAAATGGAAATGCCCACGGCCCTGAAAATAAAATTGCAGTTTCAGTGGAAGAAATTTGATCATTTTGATCAAACAAAGGGCTGGGACCACAAAAACAAAGGGTTGTACCAGTGGCCATGTGTGTTTTGCAAGAGTATCTTTGAGTCCATTGGCCTCATGTCAATAAGAAATAAGTACAACAGAACATAAAAATATGTGATAGGCTTTATTCTAGAGGTTGTGGTAGACTTTTAAACTCTGATAACTGATTTTCTAGATAAAGAAAGACTATTTATCTACTTTGCCTGGCCTTTGAAAGGTATCAAACATGCTGGCACAGGGCTGATCTTTAGAAAAGATGGGGATTAATTCAACCATGGAAAGGAATTAAAGAGAGGTGAAACCACATTATAATGAAAGCAATTTTCCAGAAGGAAACTACTAGGATAGTTCTTCAAAGATTGATCTAATATTCCTGCAAATAATTATTTCACAGAAAGTATGAACTTCACCAAAGTGTCAGTGGGGACAGAGGGACAGAACATTAAAGAAGTGGAATTATAAACTGGGTTGGTAGCACAGAGCAAAACATCCTGTATTTTTGGAGGATTAAGTGCTAAAACTTCTTTTTATTGCCTATTGACAGGTAAAGAGAAGACACTGAGCAACAGAGAGAAAGTATTTCATTATATTATCAGACAAAAGGCAGATTTTTATAACAAAATTACGTGACAGTGCAGCAGACTGTGAATAAAAGAGCTGCTAAGAAATAGGCAAGAAAATTCCAGGGGAAAAATTTGACTCAATATTTAGATTCACAGCACTCCTGAGAGTTAAGGAAAATATTCCCAGCTTCCCAAGCAGCACCTGAGGGATGTTCAGCAAGTTCAGGTCCCATCACTGCAAATGTTCCAAGAGAGAAGATCTCTGCTCTAAATGATCTCTGCTTTTCACTCATGCAGATGATGTTTTGTTGTCCAACACAAACACTTCAGTCATACAGTCTGGTGTGAAATCCTTCAGAAATTAAAAATACACTCTGTAGTGCTAATTTTAGAGAGTTTGAAACAGTAGTTTCAAACAGTAGTAGTTTCCACATGCCAAAGAAATCACAAATTACAGCAGAAGAGAAGACTATGTGCAAATATGACAGCAGGTCATGGGAGGGATCATCAGGCTGTCTCAGAATTGGTCTTTCTCTGCTGCTGTGAAGTTAAAATTAAGTTTACTACTCATATGAAGAGTTCAGATTATTACCTGGCTTCTGAGAAATCTAACTTCTCCTTTGTGTGTTAGACCTGAATGCAAGGTCTTATTCCAGACTGGGAAAGAATTCCTTGGCAGGGAGCCTAAATTTCCCTTAGTCTTGGACTAGGGAGTCCTCCCAGTCCAGAACAGTGTCCCTGCTACTCCAATTAGTGCATTAATAACATGCCTTGATAGGGATGACTTGGGTTCACGCCAGAGTTAATTACACTTGTGTATAAACTTCAGAGTGATTAAAAGATTACACATTTATTTTAAATGATCATTTGAGAGTGCTCTTGGTAATGGTTATACCCAGCACAAGGATTTATGTGGCTGCAAATGCCATCTGAAAAGGGCCAGCACTTCATTTAAACACTTCATTACAATAACAGCAATAATGAAGCCTCTAAACTGCTCTTTTTCTCTCACTTTCATCCCTTCCACCACGAAATAAAATAGAACAGGAAGAGAAATAAGCTGACCTGGCACACAAAGTCTAATAGAAAACGTACTATATATAAGGTTGCAGCCTTAAAGACAATGTTACAGCTTTTTCCAGAAATATCCCTCTGCCATATCCACATTAAGCCCTCAGCTTTCCATGCCCGATCTGGAAAGGTTCAAAAACACACAAAAAAAAGGGTGTAATTTACTGAAACGTAAAGAAATTGTAAAAGTGAATGATGCATAGATTAAGGGCAAGACAAGAAATATTTCAAGCCTTTGGCATGGGTTTCAATTCAATTGGAAAGGGAGGTGTTTCTGATAAACCTGACATTTCCCCCTTTCCCGTTGCATCCCTAAAGGCAGAGCTCCAAAATACCTGAAAACACAGATTTTTTTAAATTTTTTTTTTCCAGAAGTCAGATAGGTGAAATAAATGAAAATGCAAGGCACTAGAAACCACAAATAATACAAAGTATTTTGGAAATATGTTGGTAAGAAATCAAGTGAAATCAAAGGAGGAGTTGAATGAGAACAGCAAAGACACAAATATATAAAGATCAAAATAATTATATAAGAATTGTCAAATAAATATCAAAATACTTTGAAAATTATATCCTACTGATGGAGGCTGTTGCCATTTTCATCCCATCTAAGGTTTTGCCAACTTCCAAATGCCTGGAAAGGCTTTTGAATAACAGATTATATACTTTCAAGATCTTCTTTACATTCTTGTGCTTCGAGTCACCTTTAAATCCCAGTGGTGACTATTTACAGCTTCAAAATCCAAGTTATATTTTATATTTCATATGCTCAGTGTTTGTCAGGTGTTGTTGCTCAAGAGTAACCTACTAATAAAAGTAAAGCATTTTTCAGATTACTGCTTATTCCTGCCAGAATTGTCTTTATGAATCAAATCCTTTGGCCTTTAATATTATTCTTTATGCCATCTGGAATTCCTAGAGGAGCATAATGTGATTTAAATCATAGAATCATGGAATGATTTGGGCTGGAAGGGACCTTAAAGATCATCCAGTGCCACCCCTGCCATGGGCAGGGACACCTTCCACTGTCCCAGGGGATCCAACCTGGCCTTGGACACTTCCAGGGAAGGAACAGCCACAACCTTTTGGGCAATTTATTCCATTATACTGAAAATTAGAATGAGGCCCTGGTTAAAATTAAAAATTAAGGCTTAAATCAGACTTGGTAGGAAGAAAAAAAATGTATTAAATTGTCATAGAAATGTAATTCAGTAAATTATATCATGTTAAATCAAACTGACCTGCAGAACATGAGCAGAGATGTGTGTGTGCACTGAGCATGTATAAAAGCAACTAGTTTAATGTGTGAGTGACAATAAACTTATTTCAAGCAAACCAGCTGAATTTGCCTCTAACTTTGTTGTGATTTGGGAGCCACCATTAGATAAGGGATTTATAACACCTGAAAATACCTGAATTGTCACCCCTGCATTATGAAGCAGCTTTTTCTTTTTAAATATCCTTTGATCTGGCACTGGTGGCTCTCAAAATAGGTACAGGCTGCCATAAGGGATTCTATCTGATAAAAAGTCTTTTTTAGAGGAATTATGGTTAAAAGGTGATTTAGGAGAATAAAGCTTTACTTTTCCCACAAGAACAAAGATTACAAATTGCAGTGTGGCTGTGTGTGAAAACCGAAGTATTTGTATTCCACACTTATACTATTATAAAGTATGACATTATAATACTATTATAATACATTATACATTATAATATATAATGTATTAGCACAGAAGCAGAGCCATTCCCTGGGTTTGGTGGAGAGCAATTCCTTGGAGCTGCCTCCCTCATTCCCGTGGGGTTTTCCATGAGCTCCTGGAAGATGAAGTATTTCACTTGACAAAATCCAGGACTTTGGATCAATGCACCACAGAATGAAGATATGCTCTGGAAAATGTAGCTCCCTGCATCTTTAATATTCTCCATTTCCTTTTATCCCAACATTCACACTCCCAGGAGCTTAATAGCTCTTAGTCAGCTTGGTGGTTCCAGTGCTCCTCTTCTTCCTTCCCACTTTCCAGCCCGGAATGCTGATGGACAATCTCATTTATAATCCTAAATCTTCTGGAAAGGGCTGCAGAGGCCAGGCCATACAGGCATTTCCAAATTAATTCTGAAAGCAAAACACTATCTGCAGCAGGCAGGTAACTTTA
This sequence comes from Calyptomena viridis, assembly GCA_013390005.1. Taxonomy (NCBI): domain Eukaryota; kingdom Metazoa; phylum Chordata; class Aves; order Passeriformes; family Eurylaimidae; genus Calyptomena; species Calyptomena viridis. The sequence goes on from WEIV01006715.1 coordinate 9,183, forward strand.
TCTAGATTTCAGAGATTTGGTTACGTGAAAGTGAGAATATAAAAACACTTTTGCATGTAGCAGAATACTGTTGAACACATTTGGAAAGGATCAAGTCAAGGCTACCTAAATCATTCAATAAAATCTGCTGCATAAAACATCTAATAAATTGTAATGGCAAGGACTTGTGCAGAGAGGCTGAAATTCCAGCTATGCACTGAAAATAAAAGTTTGGTCACATAGTCCCTCTCTTTTTTTTTTTCCCTTTGCTGACTTTACTGGCCATTGGGCTGGAAGTGTCCAGTTTCACTGGAACACCACAGAAAATGTTTGGCACTGGTCTCAAAGGAGAAATGATTTGGTATGCTGTGATTTGCTTTATGATTTGGGGGATACTTTATTAATCCCTTAAGTTTCAAATCTCTTAAGACCATGATTAAATTAAAAAAAAACCAACCCAAACCCTAAACTTCCTTGGTGCAAAGGCAACTCCTACCAGGAAGAAAAACAATCATAAAACTCCTGTGACAAAGAAATAAGGATTTCATAGTAAATTACAGTGTTAAATAATGATGGTATCTCACAGGAGAATAAAACTCACTAATTCAGTTAAGCACTCTGTAAGTAAAGCTGGAATGCTGCTAATACAGTCAGATTTTTGTGATCATGTTAGTAAGAATGATAGCCTTGTGTTCCATATCCTGTTCCTCAAGTGCACCACCTATAAGATCCAGTGCAAGAAAAAAAAATGCACAGAACACATATGAGGAAGCTGGAAGCATCTGTTTCTGTGACTCTGTTCCAGCCAATAAGTATGTCCAGTAAATTGCATTTATGTGCATTTTTGCTGCTGAACTGCCTTAAAGACATGACAACCAAGACTAGGGAGCTGTTGAACACAGGTGACAGCACATATTATGTATTGTCTGAACCAAACTCTCTTAGAAACAGGATATAAGATACTTGTGATTGGTTTCTTGTTGTCCTGACCCAGGAATTAAGTTCAGTTTGGGTGGATTTTAGAGACTGGAAAGGTTTCCTCTTACTGATTTTTTTTTCAAAAAGCAACACAGGCCAATACGTTCTCCTCATTTTAAATGTGACTTTTAATTTTAACTACAAATTTCTACTACTTTTACTGGATGCTACAGGAGTCAGAATGGAGAGATTTGAAGAATCTTTGACATTATAGAGCAGGAGCAAAGGTTTCCTCAGGAGCAACTTCCCCATCATTACCCTTCAGATTATTTTTGTCTACATTTTTTCATTTGAATGTAGATGATGGCCTTGTGCAGCATTTGAACCTGTAAATTTTGTGCTTATTAATGGCTAATGAGCTCAGGGAGGTGACAAGTTGGATGGGCCAGACCTGGACTTGGTGCTGATCTTGGCTTTTCTCTGCAGCTTCCCTCCCTAAGCCAGGACTGACTTAGCTTAAAAATAGGGGTCATAAAATCATAGGATCACAAGGATTGGAAAAGAGGATGGTGGAGTCCCCCCTTGTCCCCCCGCCCAGAGCACTGAGTGCCACGTCCATCCTTCCTTGGCCCCCCCCAGGGATGGGCACTGCACCCCTCCCTGGGCAGCCCCTGCCAAGGCCTCCCCCCCCTTTCCAGGCCCAAATTCCTCCTCCTGGCCAAGCTGAGCCTCCCCTGGCCCAGCTTGAATCCATTTCTTCCTGTCCCATCACTGGTTTCCTGGGAGAAATCAACCTCCATCTTTCTCCACCCTCCTATCAGGGATTGCAGAGAATTCCAGGTGCCCCCTGATCCTCCTTTTCCCCAGGGTCACATCACAGCTGCACAGTGGGAGAAACTACAGCACTAAACACCAGGTCTCCAATTTGCTGCTTGTGCTGCTCCCCCAAGTCAAATGGGAGTGGGATGAAGGTACGACCACAAGTCCGTGAAGTTTCAAGTAAAACCAGCTGCCCAATGTGGAGGGAAATGTAAAACACACATTTAAAAAAATCTCAAGAAAGCAGGTGCCTTGACTACTTCAGCACAAAACACTAAGGAGCTGAAAGCCCCAAATCCATTCTTTTCTGGGTTGTTCTTTCAAGACTGTCACTTCCCCGAGCCAATATTCGACATAGTTTTTAGTCCCTGGTGTCTGCTCTCGATTGGGGCTCAATTCCAAGCACTTTGATATTGCTGAAAATACTTCTGTAGGCTGTAATGGGAATTTGATTGGAACCAGAAGTAACAGATAGCAAGTAGAGTCCTTTAATGTAGTGGGAGGACCTGAGCAAAGGGGAGCAAACAAAAAAAAAAAGTGACAGCAGATTACCACAGGGTCAGGATACCATTCTAGTGACATCTGTTCCAACAAGACAAAATCTTGCCTTGAGTTTTAAAAAATGCATTTGATGTAGAGCATTATATGAAAAAAAAAGTCTGTATCACAGGTAATAAAAGTTGAGTCATAATTACTCGGAAACAACTGCACATGCAAGTCCCATATATTTCCAATACACAGATGATCTTCTGCATATTATTTGAAATATTCTTTACAGCTGTAATAGTGCAGCATGTCCCAGGATCATTGGGTTAGAAATGGCAGCATCACTTAGGAACGGCACAGGATGGGAAGGGTGCAACCTAAAAAGCACCAGTAATTTAAAACTTTCCTCTGCTGAAGCAGAACAGACAGAAAATAGCAACAAGTCAGATGCCAGTGCCCAAGAAATGCTGCAGTGGGACACACACAGGGCTGTTATCCAAAGGGATCAGCTTTCTCCTTCCATCCCTGGTGCATGTGCCTGTGCAACAGGGCAAAACTGACTGTCAGGGAGAACAAAGACTGTGGAACAAAGTCTGGGTGGGAATCTGACATTCCTGAAAGAGCAGCAGTGAGGGGATGGAAGGAAAAAAAAAGGTGTAACAGAGTGGGAAAGGGATGAGTGATGTCTAATGTGTGGGGTAGCAAACTTTTTTAAAAAGCCAGGACATACCAGACATGAGTCACAGAAAGGAAAGAAGAGGAATTCAAATGTGATTAACTTGTAGACCACCATTTGTGGAGAGTGTTGCAATAAACCCCCACTGACAATTCTCCCTCCCAGGACAAACCTTCAGCTTCTGGCACCTCATTCTCATGATAAATATTCCAGCAAGAGCAGGAAGAGACACAACCTGAGTAGGGTTTAACAGCAACTCCTAGACAATAAAATAGGAAATAGTGCATGCATGAGGCATTTTTATTATGGCCTTAGCTTTTGTGACTTTGCTTCTTATTACTGGTCAAAACTTATTCCTGTACTTCTGTCCTATTGTAATTATAATTATAATTATTACTCCTGTTACTACTAAGCAACAACAACATTAAAGTATTTTTCTCAGCACATGTTTCAGAAGTGCCTTCTAGTTTTTCTGGCACAATACAAGCAAGTTGCTTACAAGGAACCTCATGACTCCCAGCCAAGTTCTGAAATATATAATCGGTTGCAAATGTTCTGGGGTGGTTGACTGATGAATGCAGTAACTTTATCATTTATCCTATTTTTTACCATTAGCAAATCTTGGATATTTTCAGGACAGCAGCACTTTCCCTTTTTTTTTAATGATTAAAAAAAATCAAAAACTTCAGAAAATTATCAAAATAGTTGTTTAACACATTGATTGGTCTGCTACTAATAACAAATACAGTAGTGGTGTTACAGTGATGACCTTTTCTAACATAATAGGGTAATTTCTACTAGAAGAAAACACAGTGTCAAAATACTATTACCTGATAAAAACCTCTTTCTTTCCTGCATTTTCAGTTCAGCCTCTTCCCCTCATAATGATACACTTCACTGTTTCAGGAAAAAATCAGCCACTCACAGAACAGTCCCTGCAATACCCTGGTTTATTCATCCACTTTCTTTTCAGTTCCAAACTTGTTTAGCATTTAGAATTGCTTATTTTGTTGTTTTATTGGGTTTTTTTTTTCCATTCAGCATTTCACCTGCGATTCATAGGAATAACAAGACAAGGCCTAAATAATTAGGAGCTGTTTTTACACCCACAGCTTGACCTGGAATATTTTGCAACTCCTTCATTGTGGTGGCCCCTGTCAGAATGAGCAGGGACAAGGAGGACACTGCTCTGCTGTGCCACAGAAATTCCACAAGAGATTATTCACATGGTTACAATTTATTTAGGGGCGTGTTCAAGAATTTCTTTCTCATTTGGCCAATGAGGAGCGAAAACCAAAATGTCTCTGAAGGCCAAAAATATATTGTTGCATCCATGGTTTGGGAAGTGTGTTGTCAGACTGCTTCCACCTCGGGGAGAGAAATCCCTGGAAGAAAAACTGCAGGACTCATTTATTTGGGATCTACCCCTCCAGTTAGTAAAATTATCCCACCTTATTTTGAGGGCTGGAAGGTAGAGGTTTTTCTCTTCCATTCATATTCCAACACCAAATACATCTTTCTCATTTTGCAGCATTTAAAATACAGTTCTACCAGTGCAGGATCTCACCATGCTCACAATGCATTAAAACATATTTTCGGAATTATTGAACACTGTGGTAACAAAGCAAAACAAAACCATCCTTCAGATAAATGATTTTAATTGTCTGTTCCCTCCTGTCCCCAGATAATGTCATTTTAATGACAGGAGGGATCTAAAATACAACTAATTTATTTGTAGCCCAATGGTCCTGGTTTATTCCAGGCCTCATCCAGCCTGGCCTTGGGCACTTCCAGGGATCCAGGGGCAGCCACAGCTTTTCTGGGAATTCTATTCCAGCTCCTCACCACCCTCCCAGCCAGGAATTCCTTCCCAATATCCCAAATATCCCAAATGTTATACCTCAAAATATTTATATACCTCACATTTTATACCTCAAGCTCAGGTAATACTGACTGTCAAAACTTTATTTATTTCACTAGCAGCAGGAGAGTTCAAAACAGCCCAAAATCTAATTTGTATATTCAATAGATCAATATTCTATTGATATCAATATTCAATAGATTCATCAATAGATGATGTTCCATAACTTGCACAGCCAAAAATAGTCCTGTCACACTCTTTCCCTGTAAATGTGCTGAAAATCCATGTTTTTAGACAGCAAATCTTACAGTGGTGTTTGTAATTAAATATCTGAAAAGTGCAGAACAAATTGGGTTTTGCTTTTAATCTTTAAATCTAAATCAGCAGACGCCTTTCTCAGGGTTTTTTGCTACTTACTCTTAAAAAAAAAAAAGGAAAACAAACTCTTTACTTGGGGAAAACCTTCAAAGGTTTCAAATTCTTCATTCCCCACCTCAAGCTGAAAAATCTGCACTTGTTTAGTGGTGTAGCAGAGAATATACATTAATATACATTAATAATAAATTATAATATACATATTATAATACATGTATTAATATAAGTGCTAAGTCTCAACTGTTCTACAGACTTCAAATTATGAAGTACTGAAAGTCTACATCAAACTCTCCAAGAAATCTCATGACTACAAGAAACACTAAAATATTCGATGTGTAAATTAGGACAAATGAGTGTTATGTAATTGCCAACTGTAATTAGCCATTCAGGAACCAGGAAAGCTGATAAACTCAATGCATTTTTCCTCATTTTAGTCACTTTATTTCTAACAAAGAACTAAGAAATCAGTCCTCCTGTTGAGCACAGCACTGCATGTCCTGTAGCATCAAAAATCTTTTACGACTCGTGCTGCATTGCAAATATTTAAGGGAAATAAAAGGGTAAATAAATAAATAAAAGGGTAAATAAAAAATAATGGGTAAATAAAAAATAATGGGTAAATAAAATGGTAAATAAAAATTAATAAATAAATGCAATTCAGGGGCAGTGGCCATGGAGGGCTCAGCAAAAGCCCATCCCAGACTCCTCTGCAAGAAAATGGAAAATATGCACATCATCCTAGTCTGTACCAAAGCTCTGTGTGTGTTATAAGGACTGCAGAGGAAATATGGAGTGATGTTCTTGGAGGAGATATTATGACAATGATCTCCTTCCCTGCAGACTCAGGGATACATGGATAATTAGGGATAGAGGCTGCAGCAAGCAGACAAATATGAGAGCACTTTTTGGGGTGAGTTCCACTACTCCAGGTACCACTGGCATCCCAGAGAGTCTCTGTTGGGCTGTGTGCTCTCATCTCCACTCCTCCACATCCTCTTCCTGCTGCTGCCTGATTTTTGGGATATTCCCTCTTCCTCCAGCCTTCCCTGTCCCACTCAGCTGCATCCAGGGATTCTTCCTTCCTCCTGTGTGTCCAGACTTTTCCAGCACAGCACACGGTGCTCAGGAGCTGCTTCTGGAGCTTTTCCTTCCCTCCTTCACATAGGGCTCAGATCTCCATGGGGGAGCAGCTGGAATGACCAGCCATTCCCACAAAATCCCTGGTCACCATCTGGGAAACCAAACTTCCCATCTGCTCTCTCACATGGAGAAGACTCTTTGTAGAGGAGATGGTTGAATTTTCTTCCACCGACAAAAACAACAAAAAAAACCCAACCCAAAGCCCTAAACATTTTTATTAAAACCAGAAGCGTGTTCAGGTCCTGGTATTTCACCAAGGCACAAAACATATTTCGACAGGAAATTAATTTTTTTTCAAAGTTTCCAGCACGCCCCTCCCTTAAATCAGCCCTCAACTCCTTTAGCAGCCACATGAACTCTCTGATAACCTCAGTGTGGAAAAGGCAGATGGAAAAAATCCTGACCCACACGAGGAGGAAAGGATGGCTCTGCAGGAAGGTCATCCAGCAGTGACTGTCTGCTGAATTCCTCCTGGAAAACCTCCTCCCTGCTCACCACAGAGACACCACAGAGGCTCCACAGCCTTCCTGCTTTGCTTGGAGGGAGGTGCAGAGCAAGGCCCTGTGTGGAATTTTCTCAAGTCAAAATAAGTATTTACCAACACCCAGTGGGTGCAACGGGCTCTTTGCTGAATTTTTAGGAGCATGGGGAAGTTGAGCCTGCAAAGGAAGTCAGTTAGGAGAGCTATGTGTGGTTCTCTACTTCTTTTTGCATTTTAAAGCTCTCTTGAAAGGGTTGGAAAGACTCTAAGCCTCACTGAGCTCAGCTCTTTTTTATTCTCTGCCATCTCTGTGTTCCCATTGCCCTGTTTTGTCTCCCACTTCTTCTGCAAAAGCTGATTTTTCTGCAGGGCCCAGCACAGGTCTGGGTTCCACCTCCCACCTACAGCTTCTCCTGTCCTGTTTGAAACTACAGTTTCTTTTAAAAAGGCTATTTTTATTTTTTTTTCATGGCTTAGATCATTATAACTAATGTTCATAACTTCTATTTGGAAAGTTAGGGTCAGGCTTTGATCTTCTTTAAGCATATAACTTAGACAAAGTTGTTCTATTGAACTGAAGGAGACTTACATTCCTGAAGTCAGGCATATGCACAAGCACTTTAAGAATTATGGCTTCAGCCTAAGTCAATCCTAAACCTTACATGAATTTTGGATATTAAAAAGAAAAATGTTTTAAAACCCCAAGTCTCTAAGGAAAGAAATAAATACTTATATATGTCCACTATATTATGAAAACTACTGTACTTGAATAAGACAGTCATGAATGTTTTTTAGATTTAAGAAAATAATTTTGAAATAAAATATATCCATACATGCATGATTAATGTGGCTTCTCTGTTCTCTTCTGCTCGCATTATTTATATTCCTAGTGAGAGAGGAAAAATTCTTTCCAGCTAAAGAAGCAGCCTCTTTTATGAATAAAAATGAGTTTCTCTTTCTATTTATTTTTTTTTTTCCGAAAAGTGGAAAAAAGGGTCTTTCAGTTTGATTTTCTGACATCGAAATAATATGGTGCAACTCTGGATATGATCTTCCCCTCTCTTTGATTTCTGCCATGTCAAATTTTCATCCCAGACTTCAGCAACACTCAGAGACTCCAGAGAGGCATTTGGTAAAGTGCACACAATAAGTAGGTACTCATGGCCCAAAATTGCCTAAAAGGAGAAGACAGGGATGGAGATAAAACAGACTAAATCAATAAAGTAGCACAATTCAAATAACAAGCAGCAGCCACCCCACAGCCATTTCCTTGCCATTAGAACAGAATGGTTTCCCACTATTTTCATTTATCAAGAAGACTCCTACAAATAGTTGTGTCCAGCAAGGCCCCAAAAATTCCAGTGCAGAGCATTTGAAGAGGCCAGATACCTCATGAACAAATAAAGAAAAGTGGATAGAGGTGTAATCCACATGTCAGGTGGCAAAGTGGACAGAAACCAGGGAAGAAATGCTGCAACAAAAGATTTTTGTAGGATCAGGTTACTAAAAAGTGGAGAGCTCTTCAGACACCCCAAAAACTTGGGAAAGCTCCAAAAAGTGAGCAGAGCTTCCTGCTGTTCCCTCCCTTGCCAGCTCAATACATGGTCCACTTCTTTAAATTAGGGAAGTTCTTACATTTAAGGCAGAGTTTTAAGTCAATTCTCTTTTTTGGGATATTCTGCAATAGCTGAAGTTGCCGTGGATCTCTTGTATTTACATATAAAGTTGCTGAGGGGTCCTGAGGAATATTTTGGGCCTTGATTAATTTTTTTTATTTGGCCTTCCAGACAAAGTTTCTATTTCAAATAGGAATTGCTCTTGATGTGCAACTTCTAACAGGCAGGATTATGTTTTGAAACAGCAGTTTTCTGAATATCTTCTCCAAAGTGGCCTTTTCCAGCCCCCCAGTCCTGGCTGGAGATCTTTGGGGACAAATAAAATGTCAGCAGTGTTTTAGACCCACGGATCTCAAAGGTCTGGTTGTAAAAGCAGCACAATGAAACCCTCCAGTAAAAATAAATGGTTAAATAAATAAATGTTGCCCAGTGGAGATAAAGGTGAATTTGGATTATGCATTGTCCTCAAATCCTCACTGCCCAAAAAAGCACCAAAGGCAAGATGAACTCTGTTCCTGGAGTGGTTTCCAGTCATAAAGGATTCTCCAAGAACTTTTAAAAATTTAAAAAAAACCCCAACTATCTTATTTGCCAAACCATCCCAGGAAAAAAGCCTTACAAACCCCAGTTTGTTCTTAAATCATTAAAAAAGAAGACAAGTCCCTTGTTTCAATATTGCAGAGCTGATCCCACTCCAGGTAACAGCAAATTCCCTTTCAATTTAACCTCCCTGGGACACTTGGACATGAGTTTTAGTGCAGGTACACGAGTGAGTCAGTCACAATAATAACAGAAAATGTCATTATGGGGCTGCTGAACCATCTGGTAAAAGCTCCTGTATGAACAGTGCAGATGAACTACATGGAAATATTAAGGAAACATCAACTAAAGCTATTTAGCCCCTCCAGAGACCTATAGTTCACGCATGGTGGGCAGGTAATAATGTCCAATTATTCTGGAAACAACTAAACAAGTCACTGTAAAATTATCTCATTTGCACTAGATCCAACATTAAGTGTTTTTTAAAATATTCATCATTCATTCCAGGTAACAAAACAAAACAACTAATCAATCTCTGAGGAACTGCCCATAAATCACAAAGCCATACTGAGAAACTGGCAATTTTTCATTATTCCACAAGTAATATTTTAAAGCTGACAAGCTGATGGGGTGGTCCAGGCCTGTGACATTATCACATCTGTGGTGAACAACCAAGTTTTACACAATTACAGTAGTAATTGTTGGAGTTACTTTAACAAGAACTCGTAGGAAAACAATTTTTTTTCTTTTTTTCTTTTTTTTTTTTAAATCTGAGCTGAATTGACTGAGCAGACAAGTAGTTGAGTTTTTGCCAAATTAAAGAACTTTGTTATTGTTACACAGAGGAAAAGATTTGATTTTGCAACCTCTTATGGGGATTGACCACAGCCTTTCAAAAAAGACTCATCTGAAGGGAAATGTACAAGTGAGCAAATCCTGAAATTCTTTTAGACACTTTAATTAAACTCACAACAAATACAGGTGATTTGGGAATGGCTTCTGCTTGGGATTGTTCATTTTAGGAGAAAACTTCCTCCAGGTTTGTGGTGGATGTGATTTGCTGTTTAGGGACTCACAGCAGAGTGGGGAACTGCAGAAAGGCTTTGAACATGAACCTTGTCCATGTAGAAACACCCAGCTCCCAAGTGGGCACTTTGGAATTCCAAAGAGCACCTAATAACCAGAGTGTGTAGGTTATAATATAACAATGTGTTTAGTGTAGTATAATATGTGTTTATAATATTATAATATAATTTAATAATATGTATTTATAATATAATAATATGTGTTTATAATATTATAATAATAATATA
>WEIV01006715.1:19396-50130 GCA_013390005.1 Calyptomena viridis
TATAATATTATAATATAATAATATGGGAACACTCTTTGCACTTTCTTGGCAAATTATTTGACTGTGTCTGAGTATGGGATAGGGAGAAAACAAAAGTTTTGGGGTGATATGAAGGACTCAAGGTATGAACTAACCACTATTTTACTATTTCACCCAGTTTGCCTAGTGCATAAACCAGGGAGTGGGACATGTATAAGAGCTCAAGAAGATGTGTATTCACATGGGCAGAAAGATCTGACTGACTCATTTGTCTGGAAGCTTCTGGAGCTGCTTAGATTTGACTCTTGATGGGCTCAAATATTTGTTAATAAAAACTGAGGACAGGGCAGTTACTGCTGTTTGCACTCAAATACACAAAAAAGCAGCAAAGTGTTGCTTTTGTCTCTGGTCTTTATTGCCCAGAGAAGCTGTGGCTGCCCCTGGATCCCTGCAAGTGTCCAAGGCCAGGCTGGACAGAGCTTGGAGCCCCCTGGGACAGTGGAAGGAGGTTGGAATGAGATGATCCATAAAGTCCCTTCCAATCCAAGCCATTCTGTGATTCCATGGATCTATTTTCTGCCAGTTCTTTTCACTTTAACAACTACTTACTTCCCTCATCTTTGTCCACTTTCTTCCCCTGCTTCTCTCTCCTACTTTCTTTTCCCATCCATTAAAACACAAAGGATTTGGACGTTCTGACAAATTCTCTCTTTCTTTTCCATTTTTAATGCTACAAGACCACCACAAGTTTTAGAGATCCAATTTTTACCTACTCAGATGTGAGCACCAGCACAACACAGCCTCTATTTCTGCACATCCATCCTTTCTATCCAAGCCTTTAGGCTTTATTTACATCCTCAAATCCTGTTGTGCTTCTCAGGCGCCAGTGGCAGAGCAGGAATCATTAAATGCTAATACATTATCAGTTGGCAAATTCACACACTCAGACTTCAGTTCTGCTTCCCTCAATCTCTGGCAAATTCTAAGAGCAAACACCACAGCCTGAGTATTTTAAAACCAGCTTTTAAATCCAAAATGCTCACACAGGGGGACAGTTCCATCGTACTGTGGAGCCTGAGGACCTCTCAGAAATATCCTCCAAGTGATTTTTGTTAAACAAACTGCAAATCTAAGGCTACATCTACATTAGGCTGATAAAAGTGGATTTATGGAGTGAAAAACCAGTGGTGAGTATCTGATGTGCAGATGATACGTGTTCAAGGGAATTGACTTCAGGCTGGTTTCAGTCTGGGCCCATGGACTGAATATGTAGGAATAATTGCAGAGCATTAAGAGCAACACTGGAGCACATTGTCTGGTTAAATTTAATCCAAAAGGAAACCAGTTTGTGCACTCAGAGACTGCTCTGTGCTGTGAGCCAAAGCGTGGTAAGTGGCAATGATCAGGAGATCACGAAAGGAGCTGCACCCTAATTAAGTGTCAGTCTGATCTACCAGGAAGGTTCAAATTCATGTTTCCTAATTTATTAGCAAATTTCATTGCAATTGCCATATTTATGGTCCTAGAAAGATCTTGCTGATAACAGAACTTGTCTCTGAACTGCCAAAACTTTTCTGTCCCATTCTATGGATACTTTGATCAAAAATAAATTGGAAATTCCAGTGTGTCCTTGTGAAATTCCTGTATATATCAAACCTAATGACTGAGGACTAGGAAGAGAATTTGAGCCAAGTCATGGTTCATAACTTGATTTTGAGCCTGTTCCAGTAACACCACCCTGCCTCACGCCAGTTTGATTTAGAGATAGGCTTTATGCCCAGTGTCTAATTTTGTATATAATTACAGATTTTATGTTTGTAATATGGTCTTTGTGAAGGAGGAACCCTCTGAGGAACCTTCAAACTACACCAACAGTCTGAATAGCTGCTTAGGTTGAGACTCAAACTCCAAAACACAGAAAGAAAGAGAGAAAAATTGAAGATAATAGTTTAAAACAGCTGAAATGAGCTCAAGCTCTGTATCTGCTGCAATCCTTGCTTGGACTCAGACCTGCAGACAGTGTTTGGATGTGGGAGCAGTGGACTGAGATTAGGATCATAATAAAACAGACTCCATTTCAGCATGTAATGTGAGGATTATTGGCTGTACCTCAGAGAGATGTTTTCTTTTTGTGACTTCTCCACTGGCACACGGGTTGCTGAAAAGCAGGAATTAGACCCTGCTGGTCAGTGGGAATGATTCTGAAGCTATTTTTGCTCCCTTGCTTCCTCCTTCATCCTCAGCAACCTTTGGCCACACAAGCACAGGCTTGTCCTCAACAACAAACTGACAAGTTTTGGTACAAAATTCCCAGAAAATGGACAAGCTGGATGGAGCTTTGAGCAACCTGGTGTAGTGGAAGGTGTCCCTGTGAATGGCAGGGGGTTCCAACCCAAACCATTCCATGATTCCATGAATTTTGGGATGCAATGGTTACAGCATTACCTTCACAAGTGCTTGTGTCCCTTTGTGGAACATTGGCCTGATGATAAAGATGGGATTACACTTCAAAATTATTCAATAGCCCCCGAGAATAACCCAAAAAGAACTGAATTTTTGCCATGTCCTTTGAAGTACCATTTTTTAAGGATTTATTTTCTATAGAAAAGTCAGCATTCAGATATTCCCATCCAAGCCAGGTTGGTGCTCTGCTCCCATGAGGAAAAGAAAATGGATTTTTCTTTACAATAAAAAGTCAAAGGTTGGACTTGATAAGCTTGAAGGTCTTTTCTGTGATTCTGTGAAACATTTTCTCATTAAGTCTTCTTTATTCCAGGGTGTTGCAATGACAAAAAAAAATGGACCTCTTTTAGACAGAACTGTTGGACTTGGGGTTATTCCTAATTTCTGAGTGCAGGGATCTCCTTGGCCAGGCTGGAACACCACCCAGAATCGAGTGGGACCAAAATCTATGTCAGCCTGCCCCACATCCCACCTCTAGGAGAGGAAAACCTGGATATGTGAGGAAAAGGAGGGGATGGTGCAGGACATCCCAGACAAGTCATGGGGTGAAGTAGAGAGCCAAGCATTCCATGATGGTCCACAGTGTGAACACAGTGAGAAAATAAGATATATCCTCATCTTTGTTACCAATAAATAAATGTTGTGGTGAAATGTAACAGAGGTTTTCTTCTTCTTACTTTGAAACCTAGAAGAACCCAATATTTTTAATTTTAGAAGCTTATTCAAAGCATCTGCCAAGCTCAACTGCTTGAGTGTGACAACACAGCACAGCCAAGCTGTGGTCACAGGCCACTAATGGCATGTTATAAAAATCCTTTTTTTTTTGCAGCAAAATATATCTGGTAACTAAATGTAAAGAGCTTACTACCTATATGTGGAGTTAAAGGGCTTAAATTCTATGAAAAATTCAGATGAGAAAGTCTGCAAAAAACCAGGGATATGAAAGGACATATAAAGATCACATATGAGCTGGTGTCAGAGAAAAATGGGTTCATTCACCCAGGTAACAGAATGTCATTTTTCCCATCTGTTTTCCCTGTCACAAGACCCTTTTCTGTTACCTAAATAAGAGTAGTTGTGTATTAATAAATTGCTCAAATGCAGGTAAGAACATTAAGAAGTTGTTTACAGGGAAAGCTTGTGGAAAAATCAAAAGGATCTGGAAGGAGTCAAACACGAGACATCTGTGAAGTTTGTCTGGCTGCTCTAAAACAAAACCTCAGAGTGAAGGCAGCTATTTCCACTCCTCATTGACTGAAGATTCAAGCCTATGTGCTACAAACAATATTGACCTTGCCTGTTTTATCACTGGATGCTGCATTAAAAGACCCACATAAAACACATCATCCCCTCTGTTTTTATCTCCACTTGTGTTCGAGGTTCTTCCCCTGGGTTTCATGTCAACAGGGATTTTTCAAACCTTCCTGAACTACCCGAAGTGGTGGTTGACAAGAATAGTTTAAAACAGGGCCCTGCACAAGATTTGTGAAATATGTCCTTTCTAAGTTTCTTGGGAGTTCCAAGAAGAATTTCAGGAAGAACACAAAGGGAGGTCAGTCATGATGCACCATTTTAACAGCTCCAAATGGGAATGTGGCAAATCCTGGGGGAAATAAAAATCTCTTAGGTCCTTGGATGGATCCTGAGAGGATGAGTAGAGAGCTTATGGGTAAGGTCTGCTCTGTTTCTCACTTCTTCCCTGTCATTCAACATGTTGTCTGTCCCTCCCATAAATAGTTCAGAGGTTTTTAAGGGCAGCTTTTCCCATGTGCCCTCTCTCCCTTCCCAAATTCCACAGAGCTCCCCGGCTTAGGTGGAAGCCAAGGTGAGGATGAGCAGCTGCCCCCCAACCATCCCTCAAACCACTTGGTTTCAGCTGATTTCCACTTTCCTGAACTATAATTAGAGATTCAGAAGAGATAAACTGCCTGTACCATGGGAGAGTCCTGCTGTCCTGAAATGTCTGAGCTTTTCCACAAAAACACTTCCTCCAGTCAAAGGTGCAGCCCAAAGAGTTTCAAAGAAAGTTTCTTTAGACCCAGAATCCACCTATTTGTTCTTGGGCCATTAGAAGAGCCTCTGCCCTGCAGCAGTTTTCCTGAGCAGCCCCATCACTGGCTGATTCCACTGCACAGGGCTGTGAAATTCCTCCATTCTCCATTTTAACCTCCATTCTTAGACCTCGTTTTCAGAAGCAGAACATTCTGTTTTGGCAGCAACCCAAGGGCAATTAATGAGAAGTCAGCTGAGCTATGACCACTTACCAAGGTTTAGTGAGTCTGAGCAGACAGTTTGCCTTGGGTCACAAAAGCATTTGTTCTTTCACAGTGCAAAATACTACAGTTTCTCCTGTTTGACTTTGGCCATTCTTGACTTTACTAACAATTACAATTTTTTATTATTATTATTCATAAGTTTTCTGATATCTGCTGTTTCACTAACACTGTAAGTCAACATCTGCAGTCTCTATAGTTCAGAGGATTCCCTTGCATGAGAATTCCCCCCCTAAAGGAAAATCATGTCACAGCAACACCAGGAACAAGGAATATTATTGTGTTGTAGTAATTGTACAGCAATATAACTGCATGGAGGTGTCCATGGAATGACTGAATGTTCCAGTTTCCCTCTGGGTTGGGTGACAAGGTGGGGATTGGGCACAGATTGGACTTGATGATCCTGGGGAACTTTACCAACCTTAATGATTCTGTGATTCTGTGAGAGTTTCAGTGACTAAAAAAGTGAATATATCAGTCTTCTGATGGACAGAAGAAAATTTCAATGCCTCCTGGAAGGAAAAAGTTTTAATGAGATATGATAAATAATTAAATAATTACTATTTAGAGGGGCCCTGTAAGTTTCAGAGCACAATCATTGTATGATTGTAGAAATAGTTGATCTCATACCTCTGCCATAAACATTTTTCATTCTAAATTTAGAGACATTAAAAAAAGACTGTTAGATTATTTGGTCCATCCTTTGCCAACCCAGATTTGTTCCCCAAATTTGCCAGTGGTTTGTCCACTGCACTGCACAGCAAGTCAGGCAGTGGGACCTGGTGCATCATAACCTTGGGGAGACTCTTGCACAATTCAAGAATGGTGAGCTAAGAAATTTTTCCTAATATTATTTGATGTAATGATGAGATCAATAGGGTGGATATTTGGCTTACCCTAGAAAGGACTGTTGCTGGATCCCCTGCTGCATTTCAGTTTTAATTTACATCATCTAATCTGCCTTACATTGAACAGCACTATTCTTCCCTTAGAGAAAATCTCATGCTGGCCCTGTACAGCCATCACAGAAGAAATAAAACAGAAAAATGCTCAAATACCTGACCTACTTGTTCAGGCTTTGTGAAGGCTCTGCCAAACTTCCAGTTCAGATATATATCAAACATCTGAAGGAGGGATTCTCTCTTGCCTCATCGCCTCCAATGGCTTGTTCCACATTTTTTTGTTGAACACTAAACCTCAGGAATATTAATATTATTTGAGAGACGGTCCCTTGAAACACTATAACAAGGAGATTTTTATAGATCTGACGAGACTTGATGATATAGTGGCAGTGGGATTTTTTTATTTTTTAAAAATAAATCAAGAGTGAAATTGAGATTGAGACAGGCCCAGAACATGGGATGAGGAAACCTCCAACACATGTGAGCAAGAACAGAGGGGCTGGGTGACCTTGAAGCCACATCTGGATTCAATGTTGGGCCACTTCTTCTTTTTGGAATGATTGGCACCAAAGGCATTGGGATGAAACATCCCTGAGCTATCCAGGGAGGCAAGGGTAGGGAGATTAATGGCTAAGGCAAAGACTTGCCTTTTGCAGGGTTGACACTTCTTCAAGGATCTTTACCAATGAGAGCATGAAAATTTATAGCCTCTTGTTCAAGAAGAATATTGGGTAAGTCACTCCATAAATGCTTGGTGGTGCGGCCTGGTGGTAAAGAAACAAACTTCCAGTTCACACCTTGATATCTGCAACATCCCCAGGGCGATTTCACATTTCACCATCGTTTTTTTAGGAAGCTGTGAACATCTACAAGGCTCAACCAGCCAAAGGCATCCCCAGGTATCCACACATCCATCCAACTGCTCCTGTTCCCGCTGTACTGGTGAGGCCAAACCTCGAGTCCTGGGTTTAGTTTTGAGCCCCTGACCTCAAAAAGGACATAGAGGGGCTGGAGTGTGTCCTGGGAAGGGAACAGTGCTGGGGAAGGGGCTGGAAAACCTCCTGTGAGGAGCAGCTGAGGGAGCTGGGGGGGTTTGTGTGGAGAAGAGGAGGCTCAGGGGGGACCTCATTGCTGTCCCCAAGTCCCTGCCAGGAGGGGGCAGTGAGGGGGGTCGGGCTCTGCTCCCATGTCCCAAGGGAAAGGAGGACAGGGAATGGCCTTCAGCTGCCCCAGGGCAGCTCAGCTTGGAGATGAGAAAATATTTTTCCCTGTACGAGGCGGGCGGGATCAGGGCCCGGGAACCGGCAGAGCACACTGACATCTAGCGGGATTTTGGGAAAGTGTCTGGTTGTTTTCTGTGCTTGCAACAACCCACCCACCCAAAGCACACAGAAGTGTTTTGCAGATCACTTATTTTCAGCCGTAGGGCAGGGGTTTGAAAAGGTGTCTGTCCCATCCCTGGAAGTGTCCAAGGCCAGGTTGGATCCCCTGGGCCAGTGAAAGGTGTCCCTGCCCATGGCAGGGGTGGCACTGGATGAGCTTTAAGGTCCCTTCCAACCCAAACCATTCCATGATTCTGTGATTCTAAGAAAAAGGCTCTTGAAGGCTTTGCTGAGATGTTTCCTGCTCCCACTCTGAGATGTCCTGGTGCCTGACAAGGGGACATCCACCCTCAGCCTCATGTGTTTTTGAGTCCATCTGTTGTTTTTCCTCCCCATCATTTTGCCTTTCAAGCTCCAACAAGTAGAAGTTGCAAAGTGTTCCATACAGGTAAGAGAAGAATTGTTCTTATCTTGTTGAGGAAATGAAATGGTGGGAAATGGGAAACGTTCACTATGTCTACAAGGAACCACAACTCCTGAGAATCCTCCAATGCTTTTTGAGTTGGGAGCTGATGTGTTCACCAAAGTTCAGTCCTACAACACAGGTGATTTTGTCCTCTCTCATTTAAAGCACATATTTAAGAATTGGGGATTAAAAGAAATACATTGTTCCTCAAGAACACTCATCACTATCATAGTCATAGAACGGACCTTAAAGATCCCTCATTCCATCCCCTTGCCATGGACAGGGACACCTTCCACTAGACCAGGTTGCTTCCAAGCCCCATCCAACCTCAAACACTTCCAGGGATGGGGCATCCACAACTTCTCTGGGAAACCTGTTCCAGTGCCTCACCACCCTGACAAGTAAAGCATTTCTTCCTAATATCTCATCTAAACTTACTCTCTGTCAGTTTAAAGCCAGTATCCCTTGTTTCCATACCCATAATCTTTCCTAAGTACCAATGGGGTTGACTTTCACCACAGTTTTCCACAGAAACAGCTCCTAAAGGGAGGAAGTTTGTCCTATGCCTCCTTTTGCAGCCTTTCTCCTCCCACTTCACCCTTATCACATCCAGTTCTCAGGGAGAAGAATATTTAAACTTGCCAAAGCTATATGGTTTCTCAAACAGCTTTGGCATTAACAGAGAGAAAGATGAGCCTCTTCCTTGCCCTGTCCCTATTTTGGCCACAATTCCCACCTTTCTTTCCAAGTGCAGTAGACAAGTACCCTTTTAGGGTCTGAGAGGGAAAAGAGAACTCCAAAGACTGTAGCCAACTCAAAAGACCTTCCTGAGAAGGGAGTTGACTCCCTATAGAGGAACATAGCAAGAGAAAGGGACAAGGAAAATGGAGGTAAAATACTTTCAGATATATTTTTGTATCTTTCTTAGTTTTTAGTATCCTCCTTTGTAATTCTTCCTTAGTTTAGCTACATCTCCCCAAGTTCAAATTACAAAAAACTGGGGCTCTGGTGTTGAATTTAGGGGTAAGTGGGGTAGGAAAACTAGTTACCCATCCTGGTCTGACCCTGCAAGCTGAAGTCTCTGCTGTAAAGCATAATGCTGTAGATAAAAAGGGAGTTAATGTTGTATATTAGACTGAAGGGACCCCACATTAGCCAGTCATGCCCAGCTGCACTGTTGTCTCCATTTCAGTGACCATCACTCCCAGGCTCCTGGTTTCTAGGAGACTGTGAAGAGTCAGCTGAACCTGGTGCTCCCTTTTCCATCATTGCATCCTCCACCCAACTCTGTTTTCTGTCACCTCCCCTGACAAACTGAGACAGCTCAGGCTGTGTCCTACCAGCTGGTTACTGGCACAACACTCCTCCTCAGCCAAGCATCTGCCTGGAGAATTTGTAGGTGGGAAGATGTGTTTTTAACTCCTGTTTTCAAGATCTCCTTGAATGCTGTTGGGTTTATCCTCCATGGCGCCAACTACGGATCCATGTCGTCTCCTAGGGATCCATGGCATCTCCTAGGGATCCATGTGAAGGGATCCATGTAGGAAACTGATGCACAGGGAGGATCAGCTCTTCCCTTACCATGCAGCAGGACAGTCCTCTGGTGGGGGTGAGCAGGTCACTCCCTTCCCGGGGCTCCGCGGCCGCGTTTCCCTTCGCGACACGGAAAGTCTCTGCTCCAACCACGCCTGGGATGGTGTCACTCCTTAGCTCTTGTAACCCCCCAGGGATTATCACCACGAGCTCCTGGGCTGCTGTTTCTGAAGGCAAGTTGCTGAGATGTCAGGGAGCTGCACAGAGAGCGTAAGTGGAGAACAAGAAGTGGAGAACAGGCACTTCTTGTCTTTCCTTTTAAATGCTGGGGTGGGACAGAATGGATAACAAAGCCTGCTTGTCATGTGTGCCTAAGCAAGGCACATAAAGCTGATTATTCGTAGAATGAAATGTGTAAGTTTAACTTTTTTAATCTGCCAGGGGTTTAAAAAACTCCAGCTCCTGAGTTGGTTGAGTTTCTAAGAGTCGGATGTTTATTTAGTGCTGGTTCAAATGGAGATTCCTCTCCCAATAACTGGGAAAAAAAACTCGGGGCAACAGCGTGTTTTTAGAAGGCATGAGAGTTCAGGGAAGGAGGTGGGGGAGTGATTTTAGGATGTTTTATTTTCACCTGAGGCAAAACAGAGTCTCTTCTAGCCTGCTGTGAACACAGAGGGCTGTTTTAGCTGTTTGGCGTTGTTCCTGTTGTTTGTAATTAAGCAGCACGAGCCAAAGAAAATTTTTGGTACCTTACTGGCTGCTTCTAAACAGCTTCCCTTCCATGGCTGCACAAGTCAACATCAAAAGTTTACACTGAATTTTAGTTCCAGCTGTGAAAGGCTCAGACTTTTTAAAGAATAATAATAATAAAAATAGCACACCGTCCTCTACATCGAAATGAAAATCAGGCCAGAGATGCCCAGATGTGCAAAGTTTCATTTTACAGTAACAGCCACACAGCATTTACCTTATTTCTGTACGAACTTCAGGTTTTTGGAGAGCATTTTCTTGTTCTGTTCACATCGTATGTTGCCAAAGTTTCTTGGAGCCTTCCTAGCTTTTGGGCAAGTGCAGACAGTTCTGACTAGCAGAAACTGTTTGAAAGGATCCAGAAAACTGGTTCACACACTCCTGAATACATATTGAACACATCTTTGCCAAGCACTAACCTAAACGGAGCCAGCCTGTAATAAAGCCCAAGAACTTATTAATTCACTGAGTGCAGAAGCAGGTGCTGGGAGTCTCCTACTTCTGCAGGTTTGCTTTGGGCTGCTCTTGTGGTAGTTTTCCCCCCTCTCCTTTAACTGTTGGGATAAAACTCACCTTTACAACACAGTGACAAAGTGAGCTGTAATTAGCAAGAGAACAAAGGACTGAGGGTATGAAGTTCACGCTCTCCAGTCACAAAAAACTGCCCTTTCTCCAGCTATTACAGCAGCCAGAGGAGGGGAATAAGGGCACCCACCTTATTAAGATCCATTTCTGCTGGAGGGAAGTGCTGATGAAGTAACCTGAGCCCCACTGCATTATTTTCCAAGCTCTTTGCCAGTGCAGACTATTCAATTTAACATCTTGGTGGTGCTCAGCTCACTGCTGCCATTCCTGGTGGCACAGCAAGACAGGCACAAACCCTTCCCCGGCAGGAGAAAGTTTCCATTTTTCCTGCCCAGATGAAATTCCACTCGCAGGTGTGGGGTGTTTATTTGTGGCAGAGAGCTAGAGAGGAGTAATGTATCCTGTAGAAAAGGTCAGGCACAAAGTCTCCTGTAAGAAGGCAGCAGGATGAGGGAGGATTTAGATACAGGATGAAAATTGTAAAACTGGCTTTAATATTGCTGTTACACTTCCATGGGAGGGAGAGGGTATGTTAGCAATTTTATAATAGAGGCAAACACAATACAAAAGTAAGCCTCTGAGAGATCACTGTGCCTTTCTTCTCTATTCAGGCTTTATTTCTTTTTTTTAAGTAATAACCAAACTTCCTTCACAAGCCCTCAGTACTTACAGAAAATCAGCACACAAGGGCATCTCAGTTCCTGAGTCATATACATAATTATATGATTGAAATAGCAAATGTCATCAATAAGGCTGCAATTGTCTCCTACAAGCATTGCCTGTTGGATTATTGCTCAGGATAAACCTACAACCTGGATGTTACTTCTCTCACAGAGCAGAGCAGATGGGACCCTGTTTGAAATACACATTGAAAGATAATTTTGAACTCATCAGCCAACTTCAACCAGACAGGAGGGAGCAGAAGCTTCTGAGATATCAGGTTCCTAAGCATTTTTTGAAAATAAGCAGCGAGGCAGAGAGAAAACTGTCCCTGGAATGCTTCCAGTGTAAGAAAGGCAGCAGGAGAACTGCACTTACTGCACATCAGAGTCACCACAGAGATGCTCATTGCTCTGCAGGAAACAAGATTTTTCAGCCCATTTCTTAGCAAAATGCACGTGCCTAGAAAAATTAAATTATTTAGATTGGAAAAGCCCTCCCAGCCCGGGGAGTCCAAGCTGTGCCCCATCCCCACCTTGGCACTGAGTGTCACATCCATCCTTCCTTGGCCACCCCCCGGGATGGGCACTGCAACCCTCCCTGGGCAGCCCCTGCCAAGGCCTCCCCCCCCTTTCCAGGCCCAAATTCCTCCTCCTGGCCAAGCTGAGCCTCCCCTGGCCCAGCCTGAGGCCATTCCCTCTCCTCCTGTCAAACCTGTATCTCATCCTGTCACAGATCCAGTGTCCTCTGCAATGGGATAGTTGGGACCATCCTGGGGGACAGAGGGGTTTGAGAGCTGCTGGAATCTTTGTCCAGCTGCACAGGACATTCAGAGGTGCTGAATGTAGGTGCCAACTCATACTCCAATTAGTCAAAACCCCCTCAGCTTCCTAAGGACAAAAGTACCACCTATTACTATACACAACCCCAAATTCCCTTGGCTTCTTCTCCCAAAAGAGACGAGTGGAGAAAAATCTTTTGTGTTTCAGGTTCTGGGAAGAACAGAAAGCAAACATTAAACAGCATAAAGGGACCTGAGAACCAAAACCATCCTCACTTGAGCTTTCAGGGCAGCTATAAAAGAGATTGGCTTGGCTCAGTTAAGGCTGGGGAACTTTAAGACTCCTGTGTTAACCAGAGCCCTTACAAGGAGAGGTAAGTAAATTGTATAATTTTTAACACATGCTACACTCTGCTTCTCTCAAATACAGGAAGATAAGTCTCAACCTGCTTCTTCCCACTCTCTTCTGCATTTAAACTCCCAGTGGGGCAGAGCTGAGGACTCCCCAGCTCAGCAGCCCAAACAGGACTCTTTCCCTGCTTTGACTCTAAACCTTTAAAGGTTTATAACAAAGTAAATAACATCTGAACTTCATTTCATAATCTTCCTGCAGTATTTAACTGTTGAAGTTCTTGGTGTGGGCTAAAAACACCTGCTGCAAAACTTGATGTTTTCTGTTTGGTATAAAATTTTCAAGGTGTTGCTAAATTTTGGAGAAGTGGGATGCTTGTGTTTTTTGGTGTATCTCATGCACACACATTAAATCAATGTTTGTGGTATGAAATGTATGTGGTTACTGCTATTCACAGAGATATTGCTGATTTAACTGTCACTACATACTTAGATAAAGGGTGCAAGAAGAAAAAAGACTTAAACCAGGCACATCCTGCACAGAAGAGTTTAATTCCTTTCACTGTTAGAAGAAAATAAGGGGAAATAAGATCAAACCCCCAAAATATAACACATCATGTGCCTGAGAGAAAGCTGTTACTCCTCAGCCCTCCTTTGGCAGGCAGGAGGTGCTGCTGGAAATCCCTGTGTCTGACTGATGAGGTAAAAAGCTTTTCCACCTTCATTCCACATTGCTTGACTTTTACAGCTTTAATAATTATGTCAATATTGCCTTTGCAGTACAATATTTTTGGCGTTTTCCTTGGGTCTATTCTAAGTTTGCTCAAAGATAAAAGAGGTGATAATTAATTTGTGTGAAAGAAAAGGCAAGATCCTTAAATCCTTTCCTGTTGGAAAGCAAACTGAAGTGTGTGCTCAGTTGTGGTGGTAGCTGAGGGTTTTCTAATATTCCTCTTTTTCCCATGAGGAAGAAGATGATTTGTAAAAGCCCTTATTATATAGAAGGATCCACTTGCAGTGTTTGAGGACATGAATTCAACCCTGGGCTGTGAGTTTTCACACTCTTGCAGAGATTCCTTTATCAGCACTAGTTATCAGCACCCCACTGCTGGAATGAGCTGTTTGTAAGGAATTGTCTCCAAGCCTCCATTTCCAACCTCAGCAACTCAAAAAATTATTTCCATTAGTCACACAAAATCCAGAAGGATGTTAAATATTCCTCAGCTGGACCATTGTCCTTTCCCTCACATTAATTAATATCTATTTATCCTCATAAATATCTATAAATATCTATTAATCCTCACAGAAAATTGCCCAGTGCTTTTCCCTGTGGCTTGTTTTTGGGTGCCAGAAAAATGCCAAAAGCTCCAGAAGTGAAGCTTTCCAAGATTGTTCTGAAGAAGAAAATTTGATGCTGAAGGACCTTTCCCATTGGCCTCAGCAAGGACAGACCTTTCAAAAAAACAAGGGGTCATGTCTTCTGCCTTGGTCTCTTGAGTTAAATGTTGGGAACATCCACACAGACCTATTTTGGTATTTGAGCTGAATTTCCTGCAGCAGAATTGCCCATAATCTCTTTGCAACCATTCCCAGCCATAAAATGAAGTTTAGAGTTCATATGAAACAAGCTGTAAAAAGAAAATATTCAGGTTCTGTGGCCTTGGCTGCTCTTCTTGCTCCCCTCACACCATCATCTCACCCCCAACCCTGAAAGCTAAAATGATCACAGAGTAAAAACAAATATGGTGGAAGAAACTTTTGTCTGCTCCTCATTGAATTACAAAGAGTTTTTTCAAAAGAGGGATTTAGGACAAGTGTGGAACATGACAACATTCAGTGTATGAAATGCAGGGCAGTTCAGTTAGTCACATTTTTTGTTTTTTTTTGCATTAAACAGTAAAACTTTCTTGGATTGCAGGATGGGTACCTGGACTAAACTCATGAGTAAGACAAGAAGACTCTCAAAACAAAGGAATTTATTAGATCCAAACCACTTCTTAGAAGATTCTTGGAAGGTTTTCTGAACAAGTGGTTAAGAAAAGTGCAGTGTAAAATCAGAAGACAATGGTTATACAGCAGGAGAAATACACTGGCTCTGATCTTTTCTACCCCACCAGCCTTATCTAAGAGAGATCAGCACTTATTGTTTCTTCCTAGTCATTTTTCAGGATGTTAAAATCTTAATTTTCAGGCTCCTATAAGTGTGACCCAAACCCTTCTCTGGTAGGGACCCCAGAAATGTATCCCACTGGTTTTAAAGTCTGTCCTTTCCATTTATCATTTACCTTTTCCATTAATCGCTTTGAGCCGTGGCAACGAGGACACTTTTTGCTCCATTTGTTTCCAAGATGTTTTAAAATTCCTCCTGTTTAATGAGGGCCAGGCCCTGAGAGAGAGTGAGTGTGAGTCCTGGGGAACAACTTCAAAAAGAAACCAGGGAAAGGGAGAACATCATTGCAGACCAAATGTGTTCCACACATCTTGAGCTCTTCCCCTCCGTCCCTTTCCTCCTGCACATCTCCCTTCCCTGCCTCTCTGCTTCAGGAATTTCACCCTCTTTCCTTGTGGCAAGGAATCTCCTACCACATTCCCTTTTCACTCCCACACAGTAGCTTTCAATATTCCTTATCCCAGCACAGTTTGCTTCATATCCAAGTTCTACAGTCCTCACCTATAAAGAGATTTATTTTCTTTCCGTCGCTTCTCAATACGAGTTTTTGAGGCCTCTTTGTGCTCATCCACGATTTCTTTGGTCAGATCTTGAGATAATTGAAAAGGAAAAAGAAAAAAGCTTGAATTTAAGGAAAAGAATAGAATTTGCTGTGTGTGCTGGAGTTTTTATGGAGTATTTGTTGCTTAAATAACAGTGAGGTGTCACACTGTGAATATTTCTGCTGAATCCTTTGGTACAAACTATTATGGAAAGGAAGCAGATCCTGCAGTACTTAACTGTTTTAGAAAATGTTATCTCCTGTCTTCTGGGATACTTCCACACACAAAGGACTTTTTGTGGGATTTTTTTCCTCAGCAAGAAGCAGAGAAGCCAAGTAAACCACTGAACCCTCCACAGTGGGACCATGAGTCAACTCCAGGGAGAATCTAATCACCAACCTGTCATCTTGCCTGAGCTCCAGGAGGATGGGGGAGATAACTTTGTGTGTTCTCAGGAAAAGTGCCTATCACCTGGTTCCTGAGGCCAAGTACATCATGGGGAGATGGGATGTAAAATTGTTGCTTTGAATTAAAGCACATTCCTTGTTGAAGTTGGGCTCAGCAGTTGGGTTCCTCTCTTCCCTGCACTTAAGGTCTGTGCATTTTAGACTTCCAGACTGTATAGAATTTTCCAAAATATCCAAGAGATGTAGGAGATCAAGCCACTGGAATGTACAAAGATAAAGGCTGATCACTGCTGTCCCAAACTGGTCCCAGTGAGAGGAAGGAAGAAGCTCTGTGAGCCAGGCCTGGGCCATTCCAAGATTTTACAGACCACTGAAGCAGGTTGTTTAACTGGACCAGGAGTCCAAAGGAAGTGCAGAGCACTGTGCAAAGTGCTTTTTTTGGCATGTCTGACTCAGGAGACAAGTCTCATGAAGCAGCCACGGGTTCTGAGTGCCTTTCTGTGGTTGACTCCAGCTTGAGAATGTATTTCTTGCAACAGTCAAACCTGAAGGCGATGAAAACATAGTTTGCTCAGCCAAGTTCCACATCCATGTGTGAAGGGCACAATTTCCTGGCTAGTTTCAGATGAAATTAGGTGTTCCTGTTGTTATCTTGGTTTCCTGAAAAAGAAAAAAGCAATGGGAACCTTAGGCCCACATCCATCTGAGCTGCAGGAGGGCCCATCCTTCCAAGAGAGATGAAGCCACAGCTCCTAAAGACCTGTTGGTTTCTCCTTCTTTCCTTTCTCCCAGTTACTCTCCAAAAGAGAGTTCCTTGAATTGGATTTTCCACATTCTTTAGGCTGCAGACAACTGGGAAAAGTGTTGCCAGAACATTGGAGAGATGGGACTAAGGTTGTTTTCATAGTGGTGGCCCATAACTCTTGGGGTCTTGTTCCTCTCACTCGTGGTTTGACACAGTCACCAAACAGGAGGAGGGTGATGAGACTCTGAAGAATTTCACAACTAAAGGTGTGAGAGAAAATCAGGAGGAACAGGGAATACTTTGGCTGAGTCTATTGGTTTCTGTGGTCAGTCCCTGGTGTCAGATTGTCCCATCCTGGAGAGGCACCTGTTTGTCTGGGCCATGTCACAGAATCCCAGGATCCCTGAGACTGGGAAAGAGCTGCAGGATGGTGGAGTCCCCCCTTGTCCCCCAGCCCAGAGCACTGAGTGCCACGTCCATCCTTCCTTGGCCACCCCCAGGGATGGGCACTGCAACCCTCCCTGGGCAGCCCCTGCCAAGGCCTCCCCCCCCTTTCCAGGCCCAAATTCCTCCTCCTGGCCAAGCTGAGCCTCCCCTGGCCCAGCCTGAGGCCGTTCCCTCTCCTCCTGGCCCTTGTTCCCTGGGAGCAGAGCCCGACCCCCCCCGGCTCCCCCCTCCTGGCAGGGATTGCAGAGAATTCCAGGTGCCCCCTGAGCCTCCTTTGCTCCAGGCTGAGCCCCCCCAGCTCCCTCAGCCCCTTCCCAGCTCCCTTCCCTTCCCTGCACACGCTCCAGCCCCTCCAGGTCTCTCTTCCCTGATTCCCAGCCCCGGACACAGCCCTGGAGGTCCCTCAGCAGTGCCAGCACAGGGGACAATCCCTGTGCCCACACAATTCCTGATCCAAGCCAGGTGCCACTGACATTCCTGCCCACCTGGGCACACCAGGGCTCACATCCACCCACTGTCCCCAGCACCTCCAAGGCCTTTCCCACCAGGCATTTCCAGCCCCTCTGTCCCACCTGGAGCTGCAGGGGGTTGTTGTGACCCCAGGGCAGGATCTGGCCCTTGTTGCCCCTCACACCATTGGCCTCATCCCACCAACCCAGCCTGTCCTGACCCCCCTGCAGAGCCTTCCACCCCCTCCCACCACTTGGCTTTTTCCAGAGGCAGCGTAGATCCCTTGCCTGCTGCCAAGGTCCTGTCAGCTCCTGTAGGATGCATGTCATGGATGCTGGATAATGCAGCCCATTTCTGCAGCTTTTCACACCGTTGATTGCAGATTGTCATGGGGAGCTTTTCTCTGAAATGAGCCTTACGTGGGTTTTGACACTTCTGGAAACAGTCACCACTCAGACACTGAGAGTCACTGCAAGGCAGCACAGATGGATTTGAAGTCTGGCCTGTTTCTGGTGTTTCAGACAACTTTGCAAGGCCTTTTCACTGAGGCCATGCTAAATATCAGCACCCTGATATCCTACAGCTGAGCTCCTGTGCTGGAGATTCAAATGAAATCCTTCTCTGGGCCCAGAAAATCAGGTAACGGAGCAAATGCAAATTTGTGTTGTGTGTATTACAAGAGAATACAACCTGAATGTGTTAGTTCTGGTATTAACTTGGCTATTTTTGACTCTGAGCTCTCACTGAAAATACATGTATTGAATTCGTCATGAGAGGTTTTGTTTTCTTTTTCCTTTTAAACGTCTGTGAAATTTGCAGATGTTGTGTACACCCTTACTTACTTTGCAATTATCCTCTAAGAGCTCTCTTGGCCATGTTTTTCAATTACTGTAATTCTCTTTTGGGAGGCTTCCCAGACAGTGAAAGGTGAAGCCACACAGTCTCAGAATGCCACTGTCACAGCACAAATCCTTGTTTTCCCCATATTTCCTCACTTGGTTCACATCTGACATCACCTCATGGAGCCTGTCCTGAAGAATTGCTGTTAGGGTGTGGCCAGCAAGATTTGGGTTTAAATTCCTGCCTTCAGAAGAGATCTCAGCTCTACCTGGACATGTTTCCTCTGCAGGAAATGGGAAATGTAGGAATCTGTTCCACACACTCCTCCCAAAGGATGACCTTTAAGATCATCAAGCCCAACCATCAACCAGCACCACCACCATGTTCACCATTAAACCACATCCTCATTATCCACATATCCATATCCACTATTTTTCTATATCTCTCTATATATTTCTATATATTTTCTATATTTCTATCCATTATTTTTCTATATTTCTATCCATTATTTTTCCTTAGAACACTTCCAGAGGTACAGAAAATGTCTCTTATCCACTCAGAGAGAAAAAGAAGGAAAAGTCCAGTGTGTGGCCTCTCCTTTAGGACCCACAAATCTCCTGATGCTCCAACTCCCACTGATTTCAGCAACCACTCAGCAACTTATGAGTGATGGTTCTTGCTACAGTGAAAGCCCTGCTTCAATTTTGGTCTCTTCACCCTCAAGTGCTCATTCATTATTGTTTAGCTGGTCCAAAATGGTGCCATCTCGTGGATTTATTTTGATTTATGGCAGCAGCAATATAACACTTTCTGTGTGTGAGTCTCTCTGGGGTCCTGAAGGCAGCAGGGGGTATGGAAAAATTTGTTTTCCTCTCTCACAAGTGTGTCTGTCTCTGCAGTTCCAATGAGCTCCACAGTAATGAAAATCTACTCAAGCAACATCCTTCTTCAGACTTGGCTTTTAGCGTAGTTTGAGTGTATTTTTTTCCTCCTCAAAAAAGTGATTTCAGCATCTGGTCCTCCCAGGCCCAAGGTGGGTTGTTGTACAGCTGGAGTGGAGCAGTGTAATAACAGAGGTTTGAAGTTCAGGTTGCTTTCATGGTGTGCCCAGAAGCAAACCTTGCAACTGTAATTACTGTCAGATAATTTTTCATTTTATTGATTCAACTTTTTCCCCATGTCACTGATTGTCAATAAGGGCTTTTTTTTCTCCCCCCAGACCATTGGGTGTAAGGCAAAATAACTTGCAGTCTAGTAAAACAGTAATAATTGAGCAGTGATACACACAGATGTGGCTGGTGAGGTTTCAGGGTTATTTTCTCAGTGGAACTTACACAATTCCAGAAGTCTGAATTTGTCATTTGCTCTTTGTTTGAAG
Organism: Calyptomena viridis; assembly: GCA_013390005.1. Classification (NCBI taxonomy): domain Eukaryota; kingdom Metazoa; phylum Chordata; class Aves; order Passeriformes; family Eurylaimidae; genus Calyptomena; species Calyptomena viridis. Next base: position 38,441 of record WEIV01006715.1, read on the forward strand.
GGTTGCACTATTCAGCCTAACAATATGTAATTTTTACAAACAGAATCTAATAGAAATAACATATGTGTATTTTTTTTTAATGTTTAGTAATAACCCCAGACCTCCAGTATTTTAAAGATATATTTTAAAGATATATTTTAAAGTCTTGGTGCCAGCTACTCAAAAACCATTTAGAGCCCAGCAACACAGGATCAGATGCTGCTGCTGTTCCTCAGCACAAGGTTTTTTTTGCTTCAACTGGAGTCTTTTGAGGCTAATTTGCAATCAGATAAAACCCTGTGAGAAAGAGCAGCAGAACTGGGCCCTGAGTAAAAATTGAAAAATACCAGAGGCACCTGAAATTTTCACTGAAGACTGGTGGTCACCAGCAAATGATTATTATAATAGTGGTAACTGCAAAATCTTGGCTTCATTGGGTTTTTACTACTTTGAGTAAGGAGTTACTTTGCCAGATTATTATTATCTTGGCACTTGATGCAAAAAACCCTGCAGTTTTCCATGTTCCTTAAAGCTGAGTATACATTTATTGAATGAAAACATTTATTAAACATATGGGGACAGATTCTCAACAGGCATTAAATAACTTAGCTCCTTTTGCCAAGAGCTCTTGCTTGTTATGTTTTATTATGCTGAGAACTGCAGGTTGAAAATGGTGGAAAATGGTGGAAAATGGAAAGAAGTGGAAACATAACTTTACTATAAAAAGACAAACTGTTTTATATCTCCTGATATCATGTAGATGTGTGGGTTTGGATTGTCCTCACAGTTGCATTTGTGTTGCAATGTCAGGAGCAGTTCAGAGAGGTTAAATAGGGAATGATTATTCTAATATAGATATATTCTAATATAGATATTCTAATATAGAGAGAAAGGAGCATACAATGAAACTGGGATAGAACAGGTTCCAAACATTTAGGAAAAAAAAAGGACATTTGATATTGAACACTTTCATAGGTTCAAAAATTAATTGGACAAACTAATGAAAGAAAAAGTCATTAAGGTGGAATATTTCATAAGACATCTGTGATGATCAGCTTGTAGGGAAAGCAGTGCTATATGCTTTTCCTATTTTCATTTATTCCCTAAACCTCAGCTATTGGCAGTGCTGGGACAGACAAGAGGAGTGGATGGATCTTTGATTTAACCCAATGCAGTTAAAATGTAGGTAAAACATATTTTTTGAGGCATAGAATAAGCAAAACTCATACAAAGATATTTCTGTGTATTGAGATAAAACTTCAGTTATAAACCTGGCCTGAACCATCACCCAAAGCTCCCAAATTAGATTTGTTGTGATCCCCTGGCACACAGAATTACTGGGTATAGGAACATCCTGACTTCAGAACTCAGGCTGATTAAAAGCAAGTGTTTGTGTCATCCAGTAAAACTTTGTCCATTCCATTGGATCTTCAGGAGAATGGGATAAAGCCTGAAATTCTCCTCAGCTTGCCTTAATCCTGGCTCAACTTCCACCAAAAATCAGGTAAGATTCCTGCCCACATTAAAGCATTTTGAGTTTTTCCAGCAAGGATAAATACCAGTGGACAGACGACCCTCCTGGGGGAAAAAAAGTGTTAATAAGGGTCAAAAATTCAGATATTGCAATAAAAGGGCCCTGGCTGTGTGACAGGAGTTCAGAGACCTGAGTGACCCTGTCCCATGGGTTACTGGAAAACCTTCCCCAGCTCAGGTGGACGTCACCAAACACTAAATTTGATGCTGCTTAACACTACCTTGCATTAAAATCATCTGCTGGCCCAAATCATGCCAGGAGTTTGTCCCTCTCTGAGTTTTTCATCAGCAGAGTTTGGCTCTGAGAGCTCATGGTGGTCAAGGGTGATGAGAGAATGATTTGACACCCCCCAGAATTAAAATGCTGGCCCAGGACACACCCCAGTGAACAGTAACACCAGTGGCTGCTGAATTCAGCCCTGACAGCTTTTCACCCTGGTTTATTTGTCCCATTTGTGTGGCTGAAAACAACCCAGGGCAGGTAAATCAGAAACCACCAAGGGACAGATTCTGCTGTGGAGTCACAGCAAGGTCACCCAGATGTCACCAGGAGGCCTGTAGGCTTTTATGACCTTTCTTTTTTTGCAATAACCACTTTTTTAAACGCTCCAGCAGCCTTGCAGAGCTGCACTGCTTTATCTATCAGCATCCAGATGGGCTACTGGGCAATCCTGCAGGATGAGTATTCCATAGCACTCATTAATCCCCAGGAAAAGGAAGGTCACTTGGTGTGTATGGAAACAGGCTTGTATCCACGGCCTTAATAAGGCTTTAAAGCACTTGGGAAGAGCCAGAGTGTTCTCATGGAGAATTTGATATGTAAATGTAAGGAAAATTTGACCTTTTCACAGCACCTTCATCCTGGGATGGAGCAGCTGCTGGGATCTTCACAGGATGCACCATAGTCCAGTGGTACATGCTAGAATGGAGGACAAATAAAACAGCAAGCATAGGGATTAGACAGTTTAGATCCAAAAAGCATTAAATGGCCCTTGATAACTCCTGGGAACTATTTATTGATTCCTTCTCCGCACTGCACATTCCCATCCAATGATTTCATTTCCTTATTTCCCTTAATCACATCACTCGGTTTAGAAGCCTCTTGCTCTCTGAGACCTGGGGGTACACAGATAAGTGCAATTTCTCCTGTGGCTCTGCTTTTTATTGCATGTGAAAAGTTGATACAGTAAAAGTAACTCCTCGGAGCCAGTCGGTCTGGAGCTTCCATCACCAGGAATTGCTGCTCCAAGGAAGCACCAGAGGGTTAATTGCTGTGTTAGTCTCAGTCAGATTAACAGATGGCTTTTTCCATGCACTGATAAAGTCCTTGGAAGATGTGGCTGCCTCTGAAAAGTGTATTGACATCTTGGAAATAGTAGGAGGAGATCAGTAATAATAAGATTAATAAGATGATGGAGCTGTAATGGACAAATCCCTGAATCCCTGTAAGAGCTGACAGTGCAAATAACCTGTAGCACAGGAAAACCTGCTGCACACTGGGTTACACTGGTTGGAAGCAGTGCCTTCATTCTGTGGGACACTGGAGAAAGAGAGAGGGGATGTTGCTTCAGTGTTTTCCTTCAAAAATAAAGGGGAAGGTCTTAAGGGGTAGGTTTACATTAGATATAGGAAAGAAATCCTTTATGGTGAGTGTGGTGAGGCACTGGAACAGTGAAGTTGTGGCCTCCCCATCCCTGGAAGTGTTCAAGACCAGGCTGGATGAACAACCTGGGATAGTGGAAGGTGTCCCTGCCCATGGCAGGGGGGTGGAACGAGGTGACATTTAAGGTCCCTTCCAACCCAAACCATTCTGTGACCCTGTGACTCTGAACAACATCTTTTAGTTCGGCAAAATGGAAAAAAAAGGCATTCCCTGGTCACCCCAGGACCATCCAGTTCTCTTAGTGCCCTTCCCTTTGGGATCTGCCAATGCCCCAGACTTCTCCCCAACCAGAGAGCAGAGGAGGCTCCTGTTCCCCCCAGAGCAGGCACAGAGTCCCCTCTGCTGTGGCTCTTCCAGGCTGGATTCAGCCACCACTCACCCCTGAGCCAGGGAAAAACCTGCAGCTACACAGGAACAAGGAAGAAATTCGGTTCTGGCTGCTGGGGATGGTGTGTCAGCAGCCTCCAGCTCCCAAAAAGTCCCTCCTTTGCAGGTATTTGCAGAGGCACCTGCAGCAGGAAAGCAGGTGGCACCCAAAGGAATGAAAAACAAACCTTCAAAAATGGTATTTCCCATTCTCTGGATCCCAGTAAAAGTGTCTCCTGCTCCTTTCAGAACCTTCACCAGCACAGGAAAAGGTGCTGGCACGTGGTTTAGGGAGACACATATTCAAAGGAAACAAACCTTCCCAAATGAAACCTCTCACCATCGTGCAGGTTTTTGCAAACCAGGCTCTCAGCAGCCTGAACCATTGAGCCCTTTGGAAGATTTGTGCTGCCATAAGAATTTTGTGCTCTTTGTAGCTCAAGTGATGTGCAAAACAAGATCCTGGTTTTGCACTGCAGCTCTTAGTCCTTTTTGCAGGGGTGATTTCCCATGGTGAAAAGAGCTGCTCTAAGTGTCAGCTGAGGTGAGGAATAAACCAGATCATCCCAGGGTGGGATCCAGAGTGATTCTGTCTGCAAAAGGAAGAGGCTGATGCCCTGTGGGAGATTCCTGCTGGCACTGCTCTGGGTTGTGGCTCATCCACAAGGGATGTTGCCCTTCCTTTGCTTTCAGAATTCACATTTCAAAAAGCCACCTCACTGTGGAGAGCCACAATTAGCCTTCAGATGCCACTTAATCCTCCTAAAGGGAGTTTAAATGTTGTACAGGCCCCTCACAAGGGGAGAACTTCCACCTACAAAGATCATCTAATAAAAGAGCTCCCACTCTCTGCTCACCCTCACAAAACCAGGGCACAGAAACTTAACTTGTCTTAACTTGACGAGGAAAACACTGGATACAAACCAAGAACGACCCGTGTTTGTTTCAAATTTACACATTTTCTCTTACTGGGTTATTTTATAATTCCATATAGACAGAAAGGATTCATTTCCCCCTTGTGCTCAGGGAATAGACACATTAGACACCATTAGATGCAATTTATCATCTGTTTAAATGCCACACTCATCCATAGGAAAATTAAATTCAGTTTCCTTGCAGGTTTAAATCTCTCTCTAAAGGCATTCCCCAATCCAGGACAGCACTTAAGCAAGTGCTTCACCTTAGGCATGTGAGTGGTTCTAGGGATGTCAGGGGCTGTGATCCATAGCAGATGTACACCTGCACTGGAGAATGAAAATCCAGCAAATACAGAGAATTTAAGGCACCAGGGTACTAGAAACACGTTGATTATTTTTTGAGGTCCTGCAATTTTGCTCCTGTCTGTGAGGTTTTCAGTGAGGGGGGAAAAAAAAAACCAAACCTCCAACAAAATGAGGGAAATTAGCTACAGAAAGGCCATGTTTCAAAAGCACAGAGTTCTTTCAGTCTCTGGGGGGAAATTTTACACAATCCTAGTTTCAAAATAATGGTAAGGTTGCAAAATTGAGCAATCATAAAAGTCAGGAAATTTAAAAAGTTAGTATGTGTCTCTCAATGTTAGCTCAGCAATAGCAAATATATGTAGTGTGAGAAGTTTATACTTGCAATCTCTGTGTTAAATTTAAACTTTAAAGTGTTCTTGTTGACCATTCATAAGCCACATAAACTGTATTGGGTATTTAATGTCTGTGAGAGGCATCTTAATCATAAGAATTTCCTGGCCTTGGAATCCAGAGGGCTTGGGTTTGAAATAAAATGTCACTGCCGAGTTATTTTGGTTCTTTTCTCATTTCTGAGTCAACACTGGGGAAAGAAAGGGAATTTCACCTGTGCTCTAATCACATCAGAATAACTTTGTGATGCCTGTGAAAGGCTATGATTTATATATTTAGGGACCTGACTTCTCCCTTGCTGGCAAGAGAACTAAACCTCCCCAACCAAACATGCTCTACCTGAATTAATAATACAGAGCTGTCCCACAAAATGTTTAAAATACAGGATGATATTTCCAGGCCAGATGTATGACTTTCTCGTGGTTTAACTTACCATGAAAACCTAAATGCAGGGTGATGGCAGTGTTTAGATAAGGCAGATGTAGAGCCCAGCACAGGCTTGGCATTGCAGCAATGCTGATCCTTATAAATGAGCTGTATTGCACCCTGGGATTTTCCTGGCTGAGCCTTTCAAACCCCAGGCTAGATTAAATCATCACAGCTGGGGAGAAAATATCAAGAGTTAAATAACTACTTTATGAGAGCTGTAAGAGTGTGAAAGTTTTAAGAAGCTAAATAATTATGGCACTCTCTGAGAGCTCTGGGAGAGATGAATGAGTTTGTGGCTGACAGCATCATTTCTGCTGATGTTGTCCTGAAAAACAAGTGAAAAATCAAAGATGTGGGGGAAAAACTTCACACATGACCAAAGGCAGAGCTACAGAAGCAAATACAGGTTAAAGTGTGACAGTGAGGAGTCCCAAACTTGCTCACTCAAAGGAAAAATGACACTTTGAACGTGGTGCTTCTGCTGATTTTTATGTGACATTTAGTGCCCCAGGTCTTGTGCAGGAAGTCAAGAGCATCTTGGGCTCCCTGTGAGCTGTCAGCTGGTTTGTTAATGGAAACAAGCCAGTTTGGGAATAAAATATGTCTCCTACTGGAATATGGAAGTGGGAGGGCCTAAAGCTTTGTGTAGAATCATAGAATGGTTGTGGTCAGAAGGGATCTTAAAGATCATCTCATTCCAAGTTTCTCAAATCCCCATCCAACCTGGCCTTGGACACTTCCAGGGATGTGTTCCAGGATGGCACCAGCACAGGTGCCACCAGTGCCTTCTGCTGCCCATCTCCTCAGGCTTGGGGCAGTGTGTGCAGCATTTACAGGCATATCTATAAATTCAGGAGGAATTTGTGCCTGGAAAGTGGGGGGAGGCCTTGGCAGGGGCTGGCCAGGGGGGGGTGCAGTGGCCATCCCTGGGAGTGGAATGATTCCCAAGGAAGGATGGACGTGGCACTCAGTGCTCTGGGCTGGGGGACAAGGGGGGACTCCCTGATCCTGGAGCTCTTTTCCAACCTCAGGGATCCTGGGATAAAGCCATATAGGATGTGCTGCTCAGAGATTGCCTATAATTCCTTCTGTGAGTCTTCCCAGCAGAAACATAAGAACCAAAAAAGTAAACAAGTAAAATAAAATAAACGAGTAAAGTAAAAGACATGAGAGGACTGGGAATGCCCATACTGGGATTAGAGCTTACTGGGCTGATATGGAGACACAAGTGGGAGGTGAAGGGTGACCTGAGTCTGTGCACATGGAAATCATGAGGAAATGTCCTGCTGACTCCGGGCAGCTTAGTTTGAATCCAACAAATGGCTTTCCCTTCCCCCTCCTCCCTCCACTTTGTGGCTGCCCAGATCTGATTTCAGGTTTTGCCATGGCACATATTTTGTCCCTTAGATCTTTGCACAGGGAGCTCCAGCCCCTCCGTGTGGGACTGATAACACCCCTGGGACTGGGCCTGGAGATGGGGGAGGCCTCTGGAAAGCCATCAGCAATCCTGGGAATGGGGGGATCACTGGAGGTGCAGAGTTATGCTGCTGGCAGTAAATAAATTCCCTTTGACTCTTCAAAAGAGTCAAATCCCCTTCTGAGACCAGGCTGTGCAGTGGGTGAAGGGGCAAAGCCAGCATAAAGCACAGTACACACGGAGCAACAAAGGTGAGATTAAATTGGCCTGCAAACTATTTTAAGCACTATTAAGTAATGTAAATATCCTGAGAGTGGGGAGCAGGAGGGGAAGGAGGAGTGAGCCCAGGTGAGACACGGGTAATAAAAAAGGTCTGATCACTCTCACCAGATATTTGCAGAGCATGCACATTAACGAGGTAATTTGTTTAGGCTGATTCAAGGAAATATGGCTGGGAAAATGGGAATGAGGCTTTGGTTTGGCTCTCGGGGTGTATTTCTAAACGGTGAAGTGTAGCAGACTGTGGAGCAGCCTGCCACAGGAAATGGTGGAAACTCCAAGGCTGGAGTTATTTAAAAACTGAGTGGGCAAAATCACCCAAGAATAATCTGGAGGGAAACACTCCTGGGCAAACACAACAGTCTTTGGTTATAAATCATAGCAACTCAGATAAAACAGGTAACCAGCAAACTACACGTATATGAATGGGGGGGACAGAGCTCCAAACTCTGCCTCCCAAGCTCCCAGAAGCCAAATCCCGTGTCGGTGTAAATCGATGAACCTCCACTCCCTTCCCTGAGTGATGGATTTATGAGCCCGGGGCTAAAGCAGCTCCACCATCTCCTGGTATTCCCGGGTAATGAATGCCCGCATTTGGCAGTTGGGCTTTGTTAATCTGCCTGGCCAGGGGTTAATTTGGCAGCTCACACTCGCAGCCAGGAATCCCCCAGGGCACCGAGCCCCTCGTAATTCCTGCGTCATTGGGGCAGAACCCTCTGTGCAGATGTGGGTGCCCCCTCCCTGGGCAGGGGGCTGGGGGGCTGAGAAAAGCCCAAACTTCCCCTGGCTCCAGCAGATCATGTTCCCAAACTGGATATGGTTGTTTCCAACCGATGTTGGTTTGGCCACTGTTATTCTGGAAGTAAAATATATACGAATAATTAGACTTTAGGGTCCCACATCTCTTTTGTTTGCACCCCAACCCTGTGTGTGAATACTGAGGTAAAGTTTTATCTTCTCTTTCCTGCTTACAATAAAATGGTACCTGAAGTTCAGAGCAATGGCTTTGTGGTCTCACTGTAAACCACCGGTGTTTCAAACACTGATATTATGTAAATGTGGAATTATTTTTAGAAGAGCCAAAATGAGCAGAAATGTCACCCAGTGTTTAGTGTTTGGGCAGTGGAACCACTGACCTGAGTTTTGCAGCACTGGGTATTTCATAGCACATCACCTTGTCCCATCTGCCACTTAATTTCTTAATTAAGAATTTCTTAATTGTCATGTTTGGCACCCCCTGGAAATGAAACTGGCATCAGTGATTTGCCCAACACTCCCCAGGAGCTCTGGGAATAATTAAGTTCCCTGATTACAACCCATTACTCCAAACCAAGGACAAGCTCTAAAGGAAAAAAAGGTTGTTTTATCATGTACATATTACAGGACTTGCCAGTGTTGATGTGTTTGCAGACAGATCCAAATTAAGGTTACCTGGGCAGGTGCTAATAACTCCAGCAGAGTTTCTTCCAAAGCCACAGTCAACATGTAAGAAAAGAGCCCATTTTTTGGGATATGTTAAACTGACTCTTGCAGCAGGTAAACAACCACCTCCTGGATTCAGCAAACCAAATTCGGTGTCAGGATTGACTTTCTGAAAAAATTACCCTTCAAAATGAATAACCTTGGCTAAATTCAGTAAAAAATGAGGTCATGTGAGCTGGGAGAGCTTTTGTCCACATGCCAACCAAAGAGTTAAATGTATATACCATCCCTCTGAACACAGCAATCATTTTATAATCACAATCAGATCATTTTGTTCTCTCGTTATTTAGTCTATACCAAAGATTTTATGGGAGAGCACTGAGAGACAGTTAGAAATGTGACAAATGACTTTTAATTTCCCAGTTCTTTGAGCTTAAATCTGACTACTATAGAGTTGGGCATTTGAAGGTTTCTCAAGCTGAATATCCAAAACACAAACTGCTTGAAATCACTGGAGTTTATTGGTCTAGTGGCCCTTGAAAGGTCTACAAGTAAAAGTCTGAATATATATATATATTTTCCCAGCTGTCCCAAAAAGCAGGTAGCAGCACTTGAGGGCAATTCATCCCTGGAGTGACCTAAACCCTCAGCCACTGCTCATCTGTAGGACTGAGGTGACAAGACTTTAAAATTTGGGCAGTAAAATGTGGACTTGATGTTGTTCTCTTTGTGGCCTTTCTAATTTTTCCAGGTCTACTGGTTTTCATATAAATTCAGAGTGAAGATCGAACTTGCTGTTTCCTCCTCTAAAAAAAAAACCCAAATAACACCCCACAAATAATTCCCTGATGGGCAAAAATTTGGTGTCCACTGAGGAGTATTTCAAAAAGAGACAATTTTAAAGGCAGCAGCAATTGGTCCCAGGCAGGAACAAACCCTGAAATGAAGAGCAGAAGCTGCCCTGCTATCCATGAGGAGGATCCTGTCCATGCAGAAGGCAAAAATAAGGTGGTGCAAATCCAGTTATAACCCAGTGGAACCACACAGGGAAGGTCCTGGAGGCTCCATGGATGTGAGGAGGGGATAAAGCTCCTCCTGCACATCTGGCACAGCAGCAGCTGCACTGCCCTGATCCATGTCAGCACTGAGGGCTTGTTTCACACACAGGGCTGGGAGTAGGTGTAGGATCAGGGCCGGTTACAACGTGCCTTTCAAGCTTTTATTGATTCCCTAATCTCTCCTTTCAAAAAATAAAGAGGGGGGAAATAAAGAGAAGAATTTTGCTGTGAGCCAGGCAGGCCTTAGTTCCCCTCAGATCTGCCCACTCTCGCCCACAGACAAGGAGGGAGCTCTTCTTACCAGCCTTTTTTTTTGCCCTAAAAACATCTGAGTAATGAGAAGGCCTGGGAAGTTTTAATTGAAACAATTTACAATGTCAGTGTGTGGAACCTCATCCACCTCTCAGGCCAAGCTACAACCTGAGCACACCTTAAATCCAGCTGGCACTTAAACATGGGCCCAGCCTTAATTAATAAAATTAAATTAAAAATGAGATTAATCAATAAAATTAATTAAAACCCCAAAAATGAGTGTATACTCAAGGGCCTGTTTTAGCTGAGGTCCATTGGTCTGCAGCTCTAAGGATATCTGTGAAGGACATCACAACAAACACTCTGCATTCCCAGTGCAGAGGCTGAAACACTGAATTCCAGCATTTTTGAGGGAACTGGTGCAGAGTTAGGGGGTGCTGAAGTTAAAATATAAATTGGTAAGGGTGCACAGACAAATTACAAAATTACTGGGTTAAAATTCGTTGGCAGAACCTCCTGCAGCCACAGTTTGCACGAGAAGGAACAATTCAGAGCTCTGGAAAAAGGGCTTGGGAAGTGCAGCAAGGAAAGGATAAGACTGATATGGGTAGGGAAATAGTAAAATGAGAAACAATGAAAGACACAGCAGTAAAACATGCATCTGTTATTTAATCCTGGGTAAATACCCAGATTAGTGACATCAGTTTCTGCTGTTTATTTGGAGCTTACGTTGGAGCCGTGTCTCCCAAGGCTCTCACAGCTGTGCAAAGCACATCCAAGGATTTATCCCATCTATGGCTGTTTCTGTGCAACCAGGCATCAGGCAAAACTGAAGTTTGTATGGAAAAATTGTCTTTCCAGCCCTTTTCCTCATCAAAAGAGCTGGCATGAGCTGGCAGAGCAAGGAAATTCAGAAGTTTCACAGTTTCTCTTCACAAATTGTCACATCATTTTGCAATCACTGGGTGCTTAGATGGGCTTTGAAGGTCATGAAGGATGAACATGATCTCTTTTTTTGTTCTCCTTGTTTTTATCCCAGACAGCCACCATCTCCAGTTCCCCACACAGGCTGGCTCTGGTTCATGGAATCCCGGGATCCCTGAGGTTGGACAAGAGCTGCAGGATGGTGGAGTCCCCCCTTGTCCCCCAGCCCAGAGCACTGAGTGCCACGTCCATCCTTCCTTGGCCACCCCCAGGGATGGGCACTGCAACCCTCCCTGGGCAGCCCCTGCCAAGGCCTCCCCCCCCTTTCCAGGCCCAAATTCCTCCTCCTGGCCAAGCTGAGCCTCCCCTGGCCCAGCCTGAGGACGTTCCCTCTCCTCCTGGCCCTTGTTCCCTGGGAGCAGAGCCCGACCCCTGTCATGGTTTGACTCTGGCTAAAAGCCGAGAGCCCACACACAGATCTAAAATTGCTCAGAGAAGGAAAAAAAAACCCCGACTTTTGTGATAAGGATTACAAGCAACTGTTTATTAACTACTTCACACAAGCAAAACAGGCTCTAACTTAGAATGTTAAGAATTTACTACTACTACAACTACAACTACTACTAAAATCAGAGCTTAAGAGTTTAAGGGTGAGCAGTTTGATAGTTGTTACAGACACCTTTCTCCCCCCACCCCTCCCTTTTAAGATCCTTCACCTTCCCCCAACAGCTCGGGAAGGCAGGTGTGTGTGTGTG
>WEIV01006715.1:50202-80569 GCA_013390005.1 Calyptomena viridis
CCAGTCTTTCCACGGGTTCACAGGCTGAAGAATCTTTGCCCCTATGATTCCTCACAGATTGCTGGGGCCCTATTCCAGTGTTTAAGGCATCTTCTCTTTCTCCTTTCTCTGACCTTGGTGTTAATCAAACTCCTCACCCTCCTCTCTCTTAAGTGGCCATGATGTTCTGCCCAGCTTTTTCTCTACTCCTTCTTAAATCTGTTATCACAGAGGCGTTGTTGCCTGACCTTGGCTAGCTTAGAGCAGAGAAAAACTCTAGCAGCTTCTTAAAGAAGCCTCTCTCCAACTCCCCCCCAGCTAATAAAAACTCTGGTTACTTAAAACCACAACAACCCTCAAGTGAGAAAACAAAACTTGCTCAAATTCTAAAAAAAAATTAACCAACACAATCCATGCAGAAACAAAAACAAGGCTTATTTTGATTTTGTGTTTGATCACAAGAACACCCCACATGAAGCCCTGGGGATAAAGCTGTGAGGTGACACATTTCCACAAGGCTGCTGATGGTCTTGGAGATCAAGGTGTTAAGTTACTGCTGGTTTTGCCACTTGGAGGGTCCACAGCACTGAAAGTGTTACTGAGCACCAGGGGCAGCTGTAACTGCTGGGAAAGGCACATGGAAAACATGACATTGAACAAGCAGGGCTAATTAACACTGGGTTCCTTAAATTAGAAAGCTTTTAATGGCTAATGTTTAAAAATAACACCTTAATCACACCTAAAAATAGCTGCTGCCAAGCCCCAGAGTATTCTGACCTCCATTAAATTGGGGGTCCATTTCCCATGGCTGGGGGTGTAAATCACATTTACCTTTAATATCCAGTTCTCCCTGGGATTAGCTGCAAAGCCTCATGCCTGACCTTGAAAGCTGATTTGCAAACATGCAAGAATAACCTGGAGGACTCCTCAGAATGCTGGGCAACGTTTGGGTATCATGGGTGGGATGAGTAACTGGAGAGAGGATAATCTTGATTATGAACAAGGAAAAATTCTGAGGGAGACACTCAGAGCAGGCAGGGACCAGGGATGGGAAAGGTGGTGCTGGAATTAGGGACACAGGAGACCCAAGCTCCATTTCCAGCTTGGAAATGCATTTCCTGCTGTGTCCCAAAGCCAGGTGTAGATCTCCATGATCCTGGAGGAGAATGAGTGGGATAATCCCTCTAAAATGTGTGGCTTAGATACAACATCTTGTATCTCACAAGAAACAAATGGTGATATAAAAAGGGAAAATATTGCTTAATTTTCATTAATATGTCGACCGAACCCAAATAATCTGGAAGGCAAACATACAGTGAGGGCTTCTGGAACAGAAATAAAATATCTATAGTAAGAATTTGCTTACTTTTGTTGTGGTCCTTGTGCTGTGCTTGTTCCTAATCCATGGAATGTCATACTCTGTGACAGCTGAGAGGAACCTGCAGCCCGACTTTCCCTGGCAAAATGCAGAGAGATCCCAGGAACAATCTACCTGGAACAATGATTTCTGACATGAAACCTGCTGTGTTTGTCTCAATACTTGCAAATGAGGCAAATTCCTTCAACAGCCACATAATAACAGTCAGTTATTTTCATGTAAGTGTTACATGAAGAGTGACTGAAAGGCCAGAAAGTCATAACAGTGGGGGAAAAACTGTCCTAAAACTAGTCACACTAAAGGAAACAACTTTGGTTTTCTCTTCCCTTCCAGTCAGAGGATTGGGAACTTCTTTGTCCAACAGCCTATTGCTCCAAATGAAAGGGACATGGAAGTACAAGACCCTCAGCCTGTGGTGTTGTCCTGCCTAGCCCACAAAATCCCCGTGCTTTCCAATTTTTCCCTTTCTTCTGGCACAATGTCCAAGGCAGATTGTGGATTGTTTGGGGAAGTGACACCCCACCTTACAAGAAAGAGGAGACTCTGAGGAGAGACTTTTTCCCAGAGCATGTAGCGACAGGACAAAGGGGAATGGATTCAAATGAAGAGGTTTAGATTAGATATGAGAACGAAATTCTTCCCAGTGAGGGTGGGGAGGCTCTGGCACAGGGTTTCCCCATCCCTGGAAGTGTCCAAGGCCTGGTTGGAGCAACCTGGGATAGTGGAAGGTGTCCCTGCCCATGGCAGGGGGATGGAACTGGATGATCTTCAAGGTCCCTTCCAACCCAAACCATCCCACCATTCCATGATCTTGTTGTCAGGCAGAGACTGGTACATTCCACGACAACAGTTGGAGACAAACCTTGGCACTGATGCCCATCCCAAGCTCTCCTGCCTCATTAGTGAGATCAGGGAATACAAACCAGCTTCCACTTTGCTCCCTCTGTGCTATTCCATGGTTCTAAAGGCATTCAGGAGTTTCACTAGATGGTTTTCCCCCCTTTGCCTGCTCAGGCCAAGACCTGCAAACACTTGTGCTTTCTCTACAACATGAATTCAGCACATGCCTGGTCTTGGCAGAATGGGAGCCTGAGTTTGTTTCTGTTTCTGAATTCCAAGATGGATTTCGATGCAACAGTTATTTTATGTATTAAAATATCAGGTTTCTGCCCACACACGTAATACATGATGTACAACAGACCTTGCAAGGCAGCCTTTGGAAAAGGCCACTTAATCTGCAATTTATACAGGAGGAAGGGTTACTATTCCTTGTGTTTCATCTTGAATTTATACACCACCAAACTGTGAAGGTGCTGCCCTTCAGAAGCTCCACGATGTACATCTGGTTCCACGTGCTGTCATTTCACCCACAACTTAAAATCATAACCTGAAACTCCACAAACACTAATGAAAACTGTTCCCCTTTGAGCTGCTTTATTAAAAGGAAACCTCAAGAAATACTGGCAAGTCAGGAAAGAGACTTTAATCCAATACTTGTTATCCTCTTCCACAGGTTTTAAATCACTCTCTTTGCTCCCTACTTTGAGCAAATACACCCTTATTGTTTTCCTAGTCCTGCTATGACCTTCTGGGAATGTTTTCATCATGTAAAGCAACCTGCAGCTCCCTATTTTATAAATCTCCTTCATTCCAAGTGTTAACACTGGCTAATTCTCTGCTTTAGAAAGGAAATCATGTTTGTTTTTTCCAAGAGTCTGCTGGGAAGAGGAATATTTGTGTTTAAAATATTTTTTTTTCCATTTCATAAATTGTCCTGAGTTTTCTTCCCAGCGGGCAGCAGAAGGCTGTTTATATAAGTGAAGAGGGAAGCTTACCTTCCCATTACTTCCACAAAAGTATGATTAGCAGCGATAACTATGCTAATTATTGCACTAACTGGACTTGGAATGCAGCTTACTGGCTGCAGCGGCGAAGCATTTGGGTAATAATTAACCCCTTTTTTCCTCAATTACCTTTTATTAGGAGAGCAGGAGGTGTCAAAGCAAAACAGCTGCATATCTTCCAAGACAAGCTGGTGTTTTCCAAAGGGCTTCAAGCAGAGGTGCCTCATTAAGAGAACTGGGCAGCACAAACATTACCATGGCGAGCTCAGCCGTTGAGTTACTCGGCTTCTCCCTGAGCCTTCTTGGCTTAATTGGGACGTTAATTGCCACTATTCTGCCACACTGGTGGCGCTCAGCACACGTGGGCGCCAACATTATAACAGCCGTGGCCTACATGAAAGGGCTGTGGATGGAGTGCGTGTGGCACAGCACCGGCATCTACCAGTGCCAACCCCACCTGTCCCAGCTGGCGCTGCCCCCCGACCTCCGCGCCGCCCGGGCCATGATGGTGGTTTCCTGCATCCTCTCCGTGCTGGCGTCCGGGATGGCCGTGGTGGGAATGAAGTGCACGCGCTGCGCCAAGGGCAGCCCCGCCAAGGCCTCCATCGCCGCCTCCGCCGGGATCGTCTTCGTGGCGGCCGGGCTCGTGTGCCTCGTGCCCGTCTCTTGGAGCACCAACGACGTCGTGAGGGATTTCTACAACCCCGTGCTTCCCGGCGGGATGAAGTAC
The DNA here is from genome assembly GCA_013390005.1 of Calyptomena viridis. Classification (NCBI taxonomy): domain Eukaryota; kingdom Metazoa; phylum Chordata; class Aves; order Passeriformes; family Eurylaimidae; genus Calyptomena; species Calyptomena viridis. The sequence goes on from WEIV01006715.1 coordinate 54,134, forward strand.
GAGATAGGGGAGGCCCTTTACCTTGGCTTCGCCTCGGCGGCGCTGACGATCCTCGGCGGCGCTTTGCTGTGCGCGCCGGGCCGGTGCCGCGGGAATGAGGCGCCTTTCCAGGCCGGGAGCCTCCGGAGCGCCGCTCCCTCCTGCAGACCACCCGGGGCCTACAAGGGAAACCATCCTTCTTCCCTGACATCTGCTTCCCACAGCGGATACAGGTTGAATGACTACGTGTGAGTTCCCCAAGACTCGGCGGCGAGAGGCGGTCGCTTCGTCATTTCTGTGCGTGGCACAAAAGGCAGGGCTGAGGGAACGTGGAATTTCTAAGGGCTGCCACACAAAGTCGACCTGCTGTTTGTTTCTTCTTTTCCTTTCTTTGTGGAGGAGGGAGGAATGTGGACACAAAGGTGTTGGCTGCAAAACCTGGGATATAAATACAAAGGAGGCTGTGGGATTCCCGGACCCGTCTGCCTTCAATCAGGGGTTTGCAGCAGGTAGTTCAAACTGCAGGCAGTTTTGTTAAAAGTAATGGTTTGGTTTGTAATTTGTGCCCTGCAATCAGCACTGAAGCAGAACTGGCCACAACTCGTTGTTTGTTCCAACAAAAGGCACCGTTTTGCCTAAAACGTGGAATTTTGTGAGGATACACAGTGACTGCCCACCTGGATTTTCACTTCCATAATGCATGAATGTTTTGTTATGACAAGGTATTACTTTTACTTTGACTTAACTCTTTGTTTGGTTTTTTTCAGCCCCTTGAAATGCAAATTTCAATAGCATTATGACAGATGTACTTGGCAGTCTGTTACAGCCAATATTTTAATTTATACTGCAATGTTTTGACCTTAGCAAAATAAAATTTCAGCACAGTTTTGAAATGCCTCACCAGGGAAACAAACCATCTCAGTGGCTCAGAACTGGGTTTTTTACAAGTGTCAGTAATAGAATGAAACTAGACATGTGATGTTACACATTTTTTAAAAAAATTAAAAATAATCAGAATTTGTCACAAAATGGGCATTTAGCTGTTGAGCAGATTTAGCTTTTGAGCAAATTTAGCATTCTGGACAAGCTGTGCATTATAGAGGCTGGAAAAACAGTTTCTGGAATCCTATTCCCAAATCCTATGTAATGAAATGTGCTCATTTCTCAGGCTCAGTCCTGGTATTTTTTGCCTGGGGTCCTGACTGAAGGTGCATTAGGGTTAGCAAGGATATTTCCATCTCCTCCAGCAGCATTTGGAGAACTTCCATTCATCCAGACTTCAGGACACAAGGAATTCTCCATGTCCCTCAAGGGCTGTGATCATTGTCTATCAGGAATATCAAATCAAGGCATTTCCTTCTAAAATCTTCACAAAATTAAATTATTCCACAGTGTGTTCAAACAACTAAAAATCAAAATAATGAACAAAGGAGGCCAGCCCTCCAATTTAATGTTATAGTGAAATCTCATGTACACAAATTATGGTGTAAAACCATCACAAAAAGAAAAGCTCTGGGTTCCTGTTAAACCAGAAAGTTATAAATCTTCCCAGTGAAACATATGGACCAACACATTGAAAAAAATAGTAATAAACAGACCCGTGAGGTGACTTTGTTTGGCAAAAAAGACTCTTTGCAATTAAATTATCAGACTTCGGGGATTTCTGGAGATGCAGTGACAGGACAAGGGAAATGGATTTAAACTGGAGGATTAGATGGGATACTGGGAAGCAATTCTTTACTGTGAGGCACAGGTTTCAAGAAAAGCTGTGGCTGCCCCTGGATCCCTGGAAGTGTCCAAGGCCAGGCTGGAGCCACCTGGGACAGTGGAAGGTGTCCCTGCCCATGGCAGAGGTGGCACTGGATGAGCTTTAATATTCTTTCCAATCCAAATAATTCCATGGATTTATGATCCTGTAACTGATGACTGGCACTGGAAACACCTTAATAACTCTTAAAGATGACCTTAATAACCTTGAAGACTCTGAGGTGCAAAGAATTCACAGAAACTCCTTTCACAGTGGCTTCTTGGAGAGGATGGAGACAAACTGTTCATGGTCCATGAGGAATTTTCTGGGATGCCTTTTCAGGACAAAAGGTAGCCTAGTGAAGGTGGTCAATTCCATAGGGTTTTCCTGTATTCCCAATACAAGAGATCTTGCCAAGTGATTAGATATCAACCTGAACAAGGGCTTTGGCCAGCCATGAATACTGGGACACAAGTCCAAGGGCAGGAAATGGGCCTGTGGGTCATTAGGGGGTGTGTTTGCTATAGACTGATAAATGACCTCACTTGCCAAGCTGTTTGTGCCCTGGGAATACTCATGTGTAGTGCTATTCTTGCTGCACAGATTCCCAGCCAAGCAGGAGACGTGACAGTAGCAAGAACAGTTCATAAAGTCCTGGCAAAAGTACCTGGAAGTGCTCGGATGTCAGTAAAGAGAGGGAAATGGTTTCTTTCACAGGGGGCTGTGAACCAGTGGCTCTTGTTCCAAGTTGAAGCTGACATCGATTTCTGCTTTTTTTCTTTCTTTCCTTCTTTCTTTTCTGCTTTCTTCCTTTCTTTCCCCCTGTGGAGACAGGATGGGAGAGTTGGGGCTGGTCAGCCTGGAGAGGAGAAGGGTGTGGGGAGACCTCACAGCCCCTTGAGGATCTGAAGGGATACTGGGGACTGGAGAGGGGCTGTTCCTCAGGAACTGGAGGGACAGGGAAAGGAGTAACAGGTACAAGTTGAAAAAGGAGAAATCTAGGTTAGATATTAGGAAGAAATTCCTTATTGTGAGGGTGATGAACAGGTTGCTCAGGGAGATTGTGGCTGCCCCATCCCTGGAAGTGTCCAAGGCCAGGTTGGATGAGTCTTGGAGCAACCTGGGATAGTGGAAGGTGTCCCAAGGCAGGGGGTGGAATTAGATGATCTTTAAGGTCCCTTCCAAACTTAAAATTCTACTTTTATTCTTTCTTCTCTTAGAGTTTGAAGGTGCTTTGTGTCTGTGAGAACCCTGGGCAAGGGTGAGGTGTTCCATGAGGACCACGAGTAGCTTAAAGAGCTGAAAACACATCCTTTTATTTTTCTCCCTATCTGACCCCCTGAAAGACATTCCCTCTCCCTTGCATGCCTTGTTCTGCTGTGCAGCACGACAGGTATGTTCTTTTTCATTTGTTTTCTTAAAAGTTGTTCTTACAGCTGAGTCCATGTGTTCCTATTCCCCATATTTCCTATTCCTACCACTAAATGGGCACCTGGTCATGTTGATTCCCAGTTTAATTCAGCTCATCCTTTCCCATTCTTCTGCCCATGATATCAGAACACACATTTAAACCTCATGAGGTTTGATCCTGCCCAAAAATAAATCAGAAGAGCTCAACTGAAGCCATGTTACCCCTCTTTCTCCACAGTAGATGAGGTGTCCCCCTTTGGTGAGAAAAATGCCAGTTTGTCAGACAGTTTTCCAGGAACTTAAACATTTGAATGGGCTTAAAATGCTCTACAGAGAAGAAAGGCAGGATGTCCCAAACTCCCTCCTTTTTTTTCCTCAGGGAAAAGCTTGTTAATTTTATTTTCTGCTTTAAGCATGAGGAAAATACACTAATTTCATTAGCTCACACCTAAAAGATCTTTGGTAAGCAAACTGTGAGAAAGTAGAGTGAATAAAAAGAGTGAATCAATGCACAGATTTGATCTGTTAAGAGCATATGTATATACTTCATATATATGTGTGGATGTATAAAATGGTGAAACTGTGGCTTGATTGACTTTACTGAGGTCAGAATTTCACCCATAAGCTTATTAATATTGTCAATACTCCCAAATCTATTATAGAGCTTTTAACTAAAAGGCCTCCAGAGCAAAGAGAATCAAAGTCATGGGAGTTTTGCCCCCTTAAGAGGGAGATGGCAAGGAAAGGCTTTTGTTGGCCATTTCACAAAGTGTTTGGTATTGAGCAGAGCAGCTGCAACCCCTGGGATGGATGAGCCAGTTCTCCCTCCCACCCCAGCCAAGGACAATCCAGTTTGGTTTTAAAATGTCCTAATCACTGCTATTGATCAGAGCTCCCTAATGGGGGGTGCTCTCCAATCCACAGGGATATGGCCTCTTCCCTGGCAATTCCAGGGAATTGCTAGTGCTTGTCAGCTTCCTTTGACTGCTCCCAGCCCACCCTGGGAGAAAAGGGCACAGTGACAGAGTAATCCCACACTTCCACTCCTCACTGTTTGTTTTATTTGGTCACATTTTAAAGGGCTGAGCTCTCGTTCCGGGGAAAACACAGGGGAGGAAAAGTCAAGGAGTATTAATGAGCCTTGGAAAACTGAGTTAGAATGAAGTTGCTCGTGCAGAGAGTTGCTGATGTTTTCAGTACTTTGAAAATCGGGTGGGTTTTGAGGTCAGGGGGGTGGTGAGAAATTTGGGATTGTTGAGCCTGGAGAGGAGAAGCTTTGGGGTGACCTCATTGTGGCCTTGCAGGAGCTGGAGGAGCCCCAGGAAACCTGGAGAGAGACTATTTCCAAGGAATGGAATGACAGGACACAGGGAATGGCTTCCCACTGCCAGAGGGCAGGGAGAGCTGGGAGATTGGGAAGGAATTCCTGGCTGGGAGGGTGGGGAGGCCCTGGCACAGGGTGTCCAGAGAAGCTGTGGCTGCCCCTGGATCCCTGGAAGTGTCCAAGGGTTGGATCCCCCTGGGGCAGTGGAAGGTGTCCCTGCCCCTGGCAGGGGTGGCACTGGATGAGCTTTAAGGTCCCTCCCAACCCAAACCATTCCATGATTCATGAATGACAAATCATAGGATCTGTCTCACAGAAAACTCAGTGAAAATTGTGTGGAAGCCAATGTCTTCCAGCAGCTGCATCCAGGGAAAACCACCTGTTTATTTGTTGGTTGGCTGATGACAATGGGGCACAAAGAACCTCTAAAATTTGGTAATGAACCAAATGAGTTTACTGATGGGGATCAGAGGGTGATGGTTTCTCCCATAATATTAAACATTAACATTGTTAATAAATTAGCAGATGAGGGAAGAGAGGGTTGGCAGCGAGTCTTTGCACCTCAGTGTTAACCTAAATACTGGAGGGAGAAAAATGTAGGATGAGAGAAATGAGGGAAAAGTCCTCCAGGGAAACTCCCTTTAGAGTTGGATCACGTGTCTGGTCACCAAGGATCATAGAATTACAGACTGGTGTGGGTTGGAAGGGACCTTAAAGGTCATCTCCTGGTCATGGGCAGGGACATCTCCCACTATCCCAGGTGGCTCCAACCTGGCCTTGGACACTTCCAAGGATCCAGGGGCAGCCACAGCTTCTCTGGGCACCCTGTGCCAGGGCCTCCCCCCCTCACAGGGGAGAATTCCTTCCTAAAATCCAATCTAGCCCTGTGCTCCTGGTTTAAGGCCATTCCCTCTCATCCCATCACCACCTGTCCTTGTGAAAATCCCTCTCCAGCTTTCTTGTAGCCCCTTTAGGCTACAAAAGGGGCCTAGCCCTCCTTTCTTGTAGCCCCTTTAGGCACTGGAGGGCTGCTATAAAGTTCATGGATTCTTACATGCTTTTCACAAATATCCTCTCCTCTCATGGTCCCAGACATCAAAGAGGGCCAAGTCAATAATGATAACAAGTTAATAACCATAGATTTTTTACACCATGAGTAGCTTTCTCTATCTCTTTATAAATAAATACCTGCAAAACACACAACAGAATTTAAATTAAGGGCTTTGAAATACTCTGCATCTAGGAACCTAAAACTTTGCCAAACTTGTTAAGCCCATTTCTCTAACAGTTGTAAGCACTGGGACAAAGGAAAGCCAAGGGATAAAAAATCATGCTGTTTTGGTGCAGTAGAGTAGAAACAAGAGCTCCTGTGATAAGTGAACAGTGATAGAAAAGCTCCTAAAAAGCTCCATTGAATGGGTTGTCACATCAGTAGCAATTAGATCCAGGGCCCTCCCCAACAAGGGTTTTAGTGTCTAAACACAGATAAAGAAACATGGAATAAATCATGGAATTACTGAATGGGTTGGAAAGGACCTTAAAGATCATGAGATCATGGCTGCCCCTGGATCCCTGGAAGTGTCCAAGGCCAGGCTGGATCCCCTGGGCCAGTGGAAGGTGTCCCTGCCCATGGCAGGGGTGGCACTGGATGAGTTTAAGGTCCCTTCCAACCCAAACCATTCTATAAATCTATGATTTAACCTCAGAGCACCCCCAGGAGGGATGCAATGGTTGCAATCTCTGAATACTGGCAAGTTCACTTGCAAGGGTTTTAGGAAGTGGCCACTCTGTCCAGCACTATTCAGGTATTCCACCTGAATACCTGTAGAAAGTCCCTGCAGGTGAATCACAGAATCCCAGAGGGTGCAGCCAACAGCTCCTTTCCCATTTAAATACAGTCTGAATTGGGTATTAACTACCTGCTGTGTTTGGCAGATCTCTTATTCCTAAAATAAATAACTGTATGAAAAGTCATAAACTCTATATTGGACTTTTTCATTAAAAAAAATAAAAAAAAAAAAAAATCAAAGCACTGTCAGGATTTTAGAAGCCTCACTTCTTGCAGTAAATCTGTACCAGGTCCCTCAGCCAAGAGTAGCTGCAGTCCAACATTTCCTTCTTGTGTTATCCCTCACCAAGGGAATTTTGGACAGGACTGGCCTGCTAGAAATTATGAATGTGCTCTTATTAGAGCAGGTTGCATGTTTTATATTAAATATTCATTCAAATAACAATCCAGCATGTTTGTTGAGATGAGAGTTACTTTGGCTAAAAGAACACATTTTTCTTCCAGTCTCCAGCAAAACTCACCCATATTTATCACACTGAGGATGTAAAGACATTAATGAAGATTTTATTTAAATTTGGTTGGGCTCCTTCAGTGCTGCCAGATCCTGTTCTCCTGTTTCACAGTTGCACCATTTCAGAAATTGCCTGGATCTCACTGGGGACAAACCTTTTACAGGTTCCACTGCAGCTCATAAAAGGGGAAAAAAAGAAAGAAAGGGGGAAAGTAACATTTTCTCCTCCTGCCTGTTAAAAACCTGCCTGTGTTGAGCTGAGACCCAGAGAGTGTCTGTTCATAAAGTGGTTTGATTTCATACAATCACAGAATGATGTGGGTTGGGAGGACCTTAAAATCATCCAGTGCCACCCCCTGCCATGGGCAGGGACACCTTCCACTGTCCCAGGTGGCTCCAAGCCTCATCCAACCTGGAATTGGACATTTCCAGGGATCCAGGGGCAGCCACAGCTTCTCTGGGCACCCTGTGCCAGGGCCAAGAATTCCAATATCCCAATATCCCATCCAAACCTTCTCTCTTTCAACATGAAGCCATTCCCTTTTGTCCTGTCACCCTTATGAAAAGTCCCTCTCCAAGTGAAACCATGGAAGAAAGATTTCCTCTAAATCCCAGAGAATTTCAGTTTTCTAGCAGAATTCCACACCTTGTTCTGAATTAAAACCAGGGTTAAATGAAGTTAAAGATTAGCAATGTTGCCATCATGTGGCTGCTTCCAGCAGAGGCTCAGGCATGATCCTGAATTTATTACTCACCAGAAAGCAGATTGCACCTGGATTCTGCTGTTAAAACTGACAGTGAAGGTGCTACTGTTATAAAATATAATTAGCCCTTTGTTAAAGTAATTATTTATACAGCAAGAATGTGAGCACAATAAATAAGGTTCCACTGTGACTCTTGTCCTCATGGATTTACAGGTGATATTTAAAAACTCACTCCAAAATTAATTAATTCTGAGTTACCCAAGCAGAAACAACAGAAGTGAAAATCACCTTTTACTGCAGAAAGCAAGAGGGAAGAAAAAAGGACAAGAAGTCAGTTTAATGCCCTTCTTATAGTAAAATTTTAATGTTCCAACTGCTGAACTACTTTATCTTATGACTGCTATGATAATTTGTAGTTTCCATTAATTTTATTATATTTTCTCTCTCTCCCCTCCAATCCCTTCTCTGCAGGATCACATCAAGCTCTTCTACACTGACAAAAAACATCCAAGGAAAGGAATTCCCACAGCCCACACTGGACAACTTGGATATTGCTTTGTTAGTTAGAAAAATAAAATCCTTTGTATTGTATCTACCAAAAATGAGGCCAAATCCTGGCACCTGATAAGAAATCCCAAGAAATAATAAAAACATGCAATAATACAAGCAAATATTTGTAGGAAAAGAAAGTGTGAGTACACTGGAAAACACTCCTGGGTTGTTTTAAAGGTAGTGAGGCCCTGGCACAGGTTTCCCAGAGAAGCTGAGGATGCTCCAATCCTGGAAGTGTCCAATTCCAGGCTGGAAGGGGCTTGGAGCCCCCTGGGACAGTGGAAGGTGTCCCTGCCCATGGCAGGGGGGGCACTGGATGATCTGTAAGGTCCCTTCCATCCCAAACCATTCTGTGACTCTGGGATTCATTTGGAAAATTGCTTCCCTCCTTTTTGGAAACTGAGAGTGAACAAAAGCAAAGGTGTATTTACCACCATCCCAGGTACTGGAAAAGTACTTCCCTTTTCTTGCTGGAAGAACATTGTCTGGGCACAGAGTGCAATTGTTTCACACACACATTTTCCCACTGCAGAGGATTCCCCATTCCAAGGAATACACTGCCAGGAACAACCACCCACCTCTGCTACTGCACTGTCTGCTCTAAATCACAGATTGTATCCAGGAAATATTGCAGGACACTGTTCTGTGCTATTCCTGCACATCCAAGCAGGAAACACTGCTTTGGCTTCTTGCTGACTCCATCCCACAACAGAAATGCAGCATTTTTATGGGGTCAAAATTCAGAATACTGGAGCACACAGCCAGCACATTCCCTCCCTTCTCCTTGCAGAGTAAATCCATACCTTCTTTCCTGCCCTGCTATTTATTTATAAGTGTATCCAGCTGGTGCAACCCCACTGGTGCCAGGAAAAGGGAAAACAAAAACACCCCCAGGCTCCTGCAGCTCCTGGAGTGGAGGAGGCAGCACTCAGTGATTGAGCTCAAACTCCCATTTTAAACAAGTTCAATTGAGCAGGTTAAGATCCCACAGATAGCCAGAGCCATTCCCATTCCAACCTGGCCTATTTCCATTTCCCTCAGCAAAAAACACTTCAAAATTCCTTATTTCAGCTTGGCTGAAACCAAACCAAAAATGTCTGCCCAGCTTATTTATTTACTTTATTTACTTTTCCTGGCTATTGAGACAAACCCTGCCATTATTTATCATTATTGTGCTTCAGACTCACGTGGTGGAGGAGGAAGAATCCATAGAGGAATGTCAGGGAATTAACAGCCTTCAAAATTAAGTTTTCCTGGTTAAACCCTTAGCAAGGAAAACATTTTAAATGGAGAATACAAAAGAAAGACACCCACACAGGCAGCAGTGTGTGTGGACTTGATGCATAGACTCAACCTAACAGCCAGTTTTAAATAATTGGAGCACCAAGAAATTCCAAACACCATTCAGCCCCTACAGGAAAGATGGCAACAAGTTAAAAGACACAAACAGGTTCTTCTCCTTTCAAGAGCACCAGGATCAGGTTTTCAGTCCCTGGAAGAGCCCCAATTTACGACCAGTTTCCAGACAGAAAGAAATCTGTGAACCTTTTTAATTATTCATGCTCCAAGAGGCAAAACCCTCTCAGGTTGCAGGCCAAGAGGCCTCAGGGCTGTGGCTTTCTGGGATTTTCAGCTGAGGGAACAAGCAGCTGGATTCTCAGCAATATCACTTGGCTGCAGGAGGCTGCCAGGCTCCAGGAAAAGGCTGGGTTGGCAGCCATGGAAAACTGAACTGCTCCCAGTTGGCACATTCCAGCCCTTGTGCTGGGGGCTGAGCACCTGCAGCCTTGGCACCAGGGGTGGGATACCAGGGAGGCTCAACAGGTCAAAGATTATGGGAAGAATCTTCTCCTGGATGGAAGTGGGAGGGAGATCCAAGCAGGCAGGGCAGGGCAGGCTCAGCATCCACTGCCCAAAGAAATGGCAGTGTCCCAAAATCCCAGGTGTGAGGGGGAACAGACCTGCTGGGTGGGGCTCTGGGTTGGGCAGGGAAAAGGATAATTGGTACCAAATGTGGAAGTGCTGCCAAGAGAGGGCTGGGAGATCTGGAATGAGCAGGAAAAAACACCTGGTGAATCCCAGACTGGGTTGGGTTGGGGAACTTAAAGATCCTCCAGTGCCACCCCTGCCATGGGCAGGGACACCTTCCACTGTCCCAGGTGGCTCCAGTCTGGCCTTGGACACTTCCAGGGATGTGGCAGCCACAGCTTCTCTGGGAATTCCATCCCAGCCCCTCCCCACCCTCACATGGAGGAATTTCCTCCCAATATCCCACCTAACCCTGCCCTCTGTCATTTTGAAGCCATTCCCCTTGTCCTGTCATTCCATGCTCTTGTAAAAGCCTGTTCACAACTTTTCTCCTTCATCAGGTGGAAAGAAGCCAAAAATACTCACTTTTTTGGATGAGAAATACCATAAAGTTGATGTAAGTGTGGAGCAGAGGTGAGTCCCTGCCTGGTTTGCCTTGTTTTGGGTAACACTGGCACCTGCTGGCAGGAGACTGAGACACTGAGTTTTGTGGCAAGAAAAGAACTTCCCCATCCCAAAAGGAAAAAATAAAGTAAAACCCAGCCTGGAAAACCAGGTAAAGAAGGATAATTACTTGGACTGAATCCTGCACAAAACTCCAGTGATAAACTTCTCTCCTGCAACCAACCACTCTCAGCTTCCCATCCACTTCTTCTCCCCAAATATCCCTAATTCCAGCTCCAATTAATTCATACCTGTCACTTTTCCACCTCCACCCTCCTTCTTTTTAAAAAGTAGGAATAACTCCCTGACAGAGGGTGGAGCCACGTGGGAATTGGGCTCTTCTCCCAGGTAACAAGTGACAAACAAGAAGGAACAGCCTCCAGTTGCACTAGGGAAGCTTAGGTTGGATATTAGGAAAAAGTTCTTCATGGAAAGGGATGTAAAGCATTGGAAGGGGCTGCCCAAGGAAGGGATGGAGTCACCATCCCTGGAAGTGTTCAGGAAAACATGTGGGTGGCACTTGAAAAGTTTGTTCTCCTTGATAACAAATTTTTGGGGTTTTTCTGTTATTTGATAATGAAGTTTTATATAAACACAGGGAATGTGCACATAAAAACACAGAGTGTGAATCCAAAGACAAATTTTGAGAAAAAGGCAGTGGTTAAATAATTACAGGATATATTAGTGTAGGTGGCTGGGTAGCAGAAAAATTAAAACTAACATCAATAGCACAGGAATGTTTATAAAAATTAACCATCATTACACACCAGAAAATCTTTCCAGGAGCACCACAGTCCTAAAAAGTTGCAAAGTGTGTTTGAAACCCAACTAAAAAGTTGCAAAATCTATTTAAAACTCCTAATGAAGTTAGCAAGGGAAACAAGCCTTCCCAGTTCAGTGGCTCATGGCAGTACTTGGATTTTAAGGTCCACATCATTATTTTAATTAGCAGCAACTCAATCATGGAAAACTCCTGTCACTGATTGAGTTTACACTGTACAGACTGGGGATGATCCACATGGCTTCCCTATCCCTCCCCTTACCTCTTCCAAGATCTACTCAACAGAAATGATGCTTAAGACATTCCTGGAAAGTTTGGAGCTCCAGGTGGCATTTCAGGTGGATCATTTTGCATCTCCCAGCAGAGAAAGGCTCTCAAGGTATGGATTAACTTTCCTCAGTCCATTATAAAATGCAATTCCTGAGAAACCAAACCTTGTCTTCTTAGAAGGATGCTGGAAAAAACAGAAACAATTTATTTGGAGAAAATAAATTCCTGGAGTAATTAAGTCTTTATATTATAAAGCAATTAAGTCTTTGTATTATAAGGAAAGCCAGGTTGAAGTCAGTCTAATGTAGATCCATCTGAAAACAAAGCCACCATCAGTTTCCTACAACTCTTTGCTTATTGTTGTTGAAAATTAATTGTAGGCAACAAAGTCCATTTGCCTGAAACACAGGGAGTTGTTAATATTTCCTTCCTGTGAAACTTTTATTTCTGAAACCATTTCTGCTTTTCTCAAGTATTGGTCCATTTTCTTAGAAGGTGGACAGAAAGCAAACACTAATTAATTACACAACCAAATCCATGAAAGAATTAAAAATCAAAGAGGTTTAATAGGAATACATACATACACTGCATTGTATTTTGTTGGCTAAGGGAGTGAAGTTTTGGCAAAGAGAAAAGGGGAAATTTTAAATGTATACACTCAAATCCTGCTGCCTCAGGAAAATCTCATGTCTGTACTTTCTAAATACAGAAACTAAACAATTAAGAACTTTGTTCTACTGTTTTAACTCTTATAACAGAGGGTTTCTTCCTTTTGCTCTCTTGTTTCTTGCAGTTAAAACTTTCCATTTCTGTTCCAACCATCTCAGAGCACATGAACAACAGCTTCCACTCCACAGGCACTGAGGAGCATTATTTTACACTTGGCTAAACAAATAAGCCAAGATGCTGGAATGAAACAATTTCCTCTTTTTTTTAAGGTCTTAAACCACATCAAACCTTATGAATGCATTCTATTCTTTTTGCCAGACAGGTTACTGGAAGACATAATTCTTTGTAAACATGAATTTAGGGACTCTGATGGAGACTCGTGGGTTACTGGAAGGATTTTTAACACCCAGATTTCCTTAAGCTGTGGCATTTCTTCAGGAATGATGTCTCCAAGAAGCAGAAATGCACTTAGAAGTCACTTCCCAACTATTCCCTCTTCTGCAAAACTATATTCCTGAAACCTGTGTCTTCTCCTGGCAGTTCCTTCACAGTGAGCACAGGGAGGTTTAATCAGGAATTGAGGATTTGCCAAAGAAATGCACTCAGATATGGCTGAATTGGCTGTGGAGAACGTGCTGAAAGCTCAGCCCTTATTTGTTGGAGTCACAGTTGGTTTGATCTTCAGGTGGAGGAGACATTTCCTCAGTTCTAGGACGTTTTGGTGCTGGGGGATTGGGAAGCCCCTCCTCAGGTGGCAGTGGCCTCTCTGAAACAAGCACACAGGAAAACCATTTAAGAGGAGTAAATTCAGATGAAGGAAACAAAGTGCTTTGCTGAATTCACAAACGATTCAACACTCACCAAACAAAAAAACACAACCCTGGTTTGAGAGTCCAGCACCTGAAATAAGGCTATGCTGGAAGTACAGGAGTCTCTAAAACTCACATGTAGGACCTGGAGAACATCCCAGACAGGTGAATTTAGTCCTGGTTTAACTGCTATAAACCCTGTAGTGACACACAGTCACATCTGCCCAGAGCCACCACAGTGAGAACACATTTCATATTGTCCAAAGCACCTTTCAGACACTTCAGGACAATGAGGAGCCTTTAGAATTTGAAAATAGGTTTAGGGATTTTTTAAATGGAAGAAACTGCCTGGCAAAAGACTTGGTGGGATATTAAGAGCCACAAAAGCTTACCATGTTCCTGTTCTGAGGAAGGAGGCACAGGAGCTGGGTCTGTGTGTGCAGAGCTTGGTGTATCTGGCTTCAATGAAATCAAATTTATTCTCCTTTAAAAGAGCAGAAACAGTTCAATTGCTTTATAGACATCATTTTCATCAATATTTTAGTTGAAGATTTAATTAATATAGAGCAGTTAAATTGTAAAGGTAGTTTAGATGTATTTTACTGCACATTTTCACTTCTTCTTATATGTCATCTAGTTCCAACTCCCTCCATGGGCAGGGACACCTTCCACTATCCCAGGTTGTCCAGAGCCCCATCCAGCCTGGCCTTGGACACTTCCAGGGATGGGGCAGCCACAGATTCTTTGGGAAACCTGTGCCAGGGCCTCCCCACCCTCACAGGGAACAGCTCCTTCCTAATATCTAAGTATTAATAACTGAAGGATCTTGCCACCTGAAGAATCACAGACTATTCTGAGCTGGAAGGGACCCACAGGGATCACCAAAACCACACGTTTCAGGCACAAATCTAAAAGCTGCACATTTAGGGTTCAGGAGACACTGTGACCTCCAACTAGAACAAAAAAAAATCTCATGCCAACACAGCTGCCACCATGATCCAGGGCTGGGAATTTCTGCCTAAACCTCAAGCTTTCAATGGAGCACAAGCACAGCTTGTCTTGGCCTGGAAACAGCAACATAAATCTCACCTGGGTGTCTTGAAACAGGTTTGTAAAGTGTTGAGAGCAATCCTCCTGGGCTGGGTTCCTTTAGTGCTCAGGGTGGCTGCCTGGCTCGTTTTCCTCTCCTCTGAGGATGAGACTGGACCACTTTTTATGCCAAGAGGTGTGGAAGGAGGGTCCTTCCCAGCAGTGGTGGGTGTTCTGGGCTGGAGGGTGGGAATGCTGGGATCAGGGATCCTGCTGGGAGGAGTCCCCTCTGCCAGCCTGGGGCCTGGGGAGATGGCTTTGTGTGCCTGGCTCTTCTTGACCTTCTTCTCTGCTGCACCAGGAGTCCTCACGTTGATCTGTGGCTTCTCCTTCAGTGGAATTCCCAGCTCATCCTTCTCAAAGGTGACAAATGAACAGTATCCATCTGTGGAAGAAATAGCCAGGAAGGACCCGTCGCTGGACCTGTTGGGGATTTATTTTTTTCCATTAAAATTAAAGGTCTGAATTTTTTCTTCAACCCTCACCTACCTTTTATAACACACGTTGGTCCTGTCCTTTCCTCCTTCCTTCCTCAAGTCCATGTGTGTGTTTAAGCAGAGGGAGGTGCCCTGATTTGGTTCAATTTTCAGCTCCAGCTCTGATTTCCCACATCAAATCCAGACAAATCACTTTGTCCCATGTGTGAAGAACCACTGAGCAAGATTGTGCAGCCAGAGCAGGTTTTGACCAGAATACAGTAACCTGAACTCTGATGACTTCCAAAACCTCCAAACATTATTCCCAGTTACACTGCCTGGACAATGAGGACTTTTCATTTTCATTTAAATTTCCATCTGTTTGATCCCAGGGAGTTTGCACCTTGTTTCCAAAGTTGATTAAGAACCATAATTCTCCAGTTTACAGGGCCAAAAAGGGGTGGATTGTTGATCAGACAGTGATGACAGTGAGCATGTGTGTCATAAATAAATCCACAAGATGCTGAGCAGCACTTGGACATGGAAAAAGGGCATTCCCCCAACACAACAAATATTAAGAATAAAACCATTACTTACCATGAAATGTCACTCAGGGTGTGATAATGGATGTTAGAAACATAACCAAAGGGGAAGGACTGCTCAGTATCATAGAAAAGCACAGAATCTTCTGAAGCAACAGCAAACACCAATCGATAGGGCAGATTAAATAGAGCAGGGGATGATTTTGGACTGATTTCATCTAGAAAGCAAAGAAATGAACACACTGAGAAGTCTGTCTTGCACTTATTGCAGAGATAATAAAGATCACATTATTTATCAGTATCAAGATAAACACTGAGAAGACAGCACTTGTATAAGATGTAAAATTTAATGTCAAGTCCTAACATTTCTCTTGCCTGAAGTTTGCCCTCTAGTGTCTCAGTTGAAGAGAAATTAGCAGAAACTTGCTCTCTCTGGATTGCTATTGTTTTGTAAAGTTTGTCATATATTTTCCAGTTGAAATTTTTTAGTGTATTTATACGAACTTTAGTATTAAATTCTTCTTTTAGAGGAGCTACAGAGGCCAATTGCAGACACACCTTCCTTTGCAACACACCATTACAATGGATCTAAAGATTATGATGAAAATCCAACAGGTAATCTTTAAATCCTCTAAGGAATATTACAAATTGACTCTGTAAAGAAAGGAGCAAAGCTCTGCTTTTTTCACCAGAGTAACACTGGTCTTGTCAAAATACAAACACTCCTGGACCCACTGGGCTCACAATCCTCAGGTAAATTCTTGTGCAACTTCACACAATCCTTTCCCCACCTCAGAATTCCTGTTCTGGCCAGTAACACCAGCAATGCTTCAGGTTTGGCTTCCTTGAATAAACATCAATGGTTGTTGCAAACTCCCCCAACTCTCTGGTGCTTCTCTGATGTGGGTAGTTGAGACCAGCACAAAATATTTCACTGGATGGCTCTTTTAGTGCTAAACCAAGTTATTTATTTTTAAAACAAAATGGTAACAGTCAAAGAAAAATATTAAACAGTGTTTCTGCAGCCTGAGAGGCCAAGTAACAACGTTTCTCCACTATATCAAAAGCTACTCACAAGGCACTTAAGGTGATTTTAGAGTCTTAGAATCAGGAAACAGCTCCTAAGATGTGGTACAACACTACCTTAATGGAATGTTAAAAGGCTGGGGCATAAAATAGCCAACAGCCACGTTGGCCTTTCCCCATATTTGCTGTAAATTCACCCTCCCTGAAGGACTTACAGTACCTTTATGAAATGCTCCTCTCAACTCAAAGTACACCGGGCAGCAGCGAACGGCCAGAGTTCCCTTCCCAGGGCATGGCAGGTGACCCACAGGCCTTCCAGAAAGAACCAGCATTTCAGAGAACACAGCTTCACTAGTTCACTTTTTTTTTAAAAATAAAAGCATATTTTTATCTTATTAAACTCTACCTTTTAAGATTGTTTCTGGAGAAAACATAGGTGGTGTTTGTAACGTTTTCTCCGGATTCAACGCAGCCAGCTGTGAAAATAAAGGTTATAATGTCACCCAGAAAGGTCCTGAGGACTCACTTGATGTCCATAAACATTCTGCTTCTCAAGGAATTAGGCTTGTCAGCTGGGCAAGAGCTGTGCAACCCCAATACAGCTTAAAAAGGCATCCCAAATATTTATTTAGGGATGGTTTTGTTTCCCTTATATACTTCCCCCCTCAAAGCTGCTTTTTGATGTTGCCAGACACTATAAAAGCAGTGCTTATCCAGGCAGTGATCCCTCCTTACAGTGTTTTTACTATGACTGCAGAATATTCCTAAGGAAAGACACAAAAAACCCTCATTATCCTTTGTTTCTCTTTTAACACAATTCTGGTGTTGCAGTTTATGTGTTTTAGTTCAGAAAAACGCCATAATTTTTACTCCAGGAGAAAGCTGATGTTATGGAGTGCTAATGGAAGATTATTGTGGAATCTCTGTTTTCTTCTAGGGAGAAGGAGGAATGGCAGGATTGGGATAAATCAGCATCCCTGAGCAGCTTGAAGCAACAGTGAGGCACATTCAACCCAGAGCAGATTAGAGAGGCTGAGGGAGCTGGGGGGGCTCAGCCTGGAGCAAAGGAGGCTCAGGGGGCACCTGGAATTCCCTGCAATCCCTGCCAGGAGGGGGGAGCCGGGGGGGGTCGGGCTCTGCTCCCAGGGAACAAGGCCCAGGAGGAGAGGGAACGGCCTCAGGCTGGGCCAGGGGAGGCTCAGCTTGGCCAGGAGGAGGAATTTGGGCCTGGAAAGGGGGGGGAGGCCTTGGCAGGGGCTGCCCAGGGAGGGGTGCAGGGCCCATCCCTGGGGGTGGCCAAGGAAGGATGGACGTGGCACTCGGTGCTCTGGGCTGGGGGACAAGGGGGGACTCCACCATCCTGCAGCTCTTGTCCAACCTCAGGGGCTCTGGGGCACAACCTGAGTTCCAGTGCATGTTCTCCCACCTGGAGTGAGCAAATAGGAGCCATCAGGAGTGAAGCTGAGCCTGCGGAAGAAGGACTTCATGCTGTCATCGTGGAACATCCGGTAACTCCTCGCCTGCAACGTGGAAAACAGGGCTGTGGCAAGGGCCAGGAATGTGCCAGGAACGTGCCAGGAATGTGCCAGGAATGTGCCAGGAATGTGCCAGCAGGGATTCAAGGGAGAGGAAACATCCACTTGTCCGCTCAGACCGGATGGAACTTTTGAAAAGAAAATCTTTTAAAATCCACGGCTCCTCCAAACTCACTTTCTGGAGTGCTATAAATTCCTCACAGCTAAGAAAAACAGGCCTTGATCCCTCTTCAGCTGGTAAAAAAACACTCCCAGAGCAGCCATGGAATCAAAAAATAGTAATAACCTGGAGAACGACATTATCTAACAGTCCTCAGGCACTTAATTTTAGCTCCAGAATTAGGGGTTGAAAGAGAACTTCTCTAATGGCAAAGTGCCTGCACTCAGGCTTGTTCTTTACTCTCTATAAAACTGCTACTAATGCTTTCCTCAAAAAAAGAAAAGGAATGAATACAAGGAATTAAGGCTGTTATAGCCAGCTTGGAGGTGTTATTTTACTATCAGAACTGTTTTGGGGGAAAAAAAAGCTCTTTGTTTTTAGGGACAGAGAGAATTTCCTATATTTTCCCTAATTCATGTTTTTCTTAAAAATTAACTACCTTCTTGAAAGTATCAGGCTGCTAACTTAAAATACTACTGCTATGTCACATCCATAATAAATTTACAGCTACTCAGACATATTTGAAGTGTTTCCTGTCAAGAATTCACCATACATGGTATTTTTCCACACTATTTAAAACATTTACAACCAAAGGCATTGTGTTACTGCTTTGACCAGCTTAACTTGTAAGAAATTTTGGGGATATGGTTTGGGGGTGGTTATGGGGGTGATGGTGGGACAGGGTGATCCTGAGGATCTCTTCTAATTTGGTGATTCTGTGACATATGAATTACTTGAATGGGAAAATATTTGTCCTTTGGGTTTCACAGAACAGAAAACTCCTATAAAATATCCCCCAGCACATTCCCCAGTGCCATGAGCAGCAGAACAAGGTACCTCTCCTTCAGCTCCTGATCCAGAAGGCATCTTGGTAACATTGAATGCCACCCTCTTGGTCTGGGTGTTGTACACCCGCAGGACCCTGTGGTGGAGAGCACAGTCATTCCCACAGAAACATGGAAGCACACACTGCTTTGGGCTGGGAGGGACCTTAGACATCTTATTCCATCCCCTGCCATGGGCAGGGACACCTTCCACTGGCCCAGGGGGCTCCAACCTCCCCATGGACACTTCCTGGGATGGGGCAGCCACAGCTTCTCTGGGAATTCTCTCCCAGCCCCTCCCCACCCTCCCAGCCAGGAAGTCCTTCCCAATATACCATCTAACCCTTCTCTCTGGCAGTGGGAAGCCATTCCCTGTGTCCTGTCCCTCCAGCCCTTGGAAATAGTCTCTCTCCAGGTTTCCTGGGGCTCCTCCAGCTCCTGCAAGGCCACAATGAGGTCACCCCAAAGCTTCTCCTCTCCAGGCTGAACATTCCCAATTTTCCCAGCCTTTCCTCCCAGCAGAGCTGCTCCATCCCTCTGATCCTCCTGGTGGCTGTGAACAGCTTCCCTTCACCCCAAGTTTCACAGAACACCCCAGGACCTCCCTTCTCATTCAGTACACTACCAGTTATAAACACAAATTTGGACCCCCAAATAATCATTAATTAAAATTCTCCTCACAAGGCACCACCTGCAGGGGACGTTTTCATGACTAAACAACCAAGGAATCCCTGGCAATGGTTTGACTCAACAAGGTTTGTGGAGTAGCAGCACATGGATTTGTGGAGGAATGATGGAATGTTGGGAATGCCAGGCTGTTCCTACCTGTGCTGCAGGTTCCTGACAATTAGCTACATCTCCATGAATGACACGATCATGGAGTGGTTTGGGTTCTAAGGGACCTTAAAGATCCTCTAGTTCCCACCCCCTGCCATGAGCAGGGACACCTTCCACTATCCCAGGTTGCTCCAAGTCCCATCCAAACTGGCCCTGGACACTTCCAGGAGTCAGTTTCCTTTGGAATAAATGAAATCTGGAGCATGTTACTGAACAGAATGTTGGAACTCCCCTGACTTCACCTCACTGGTTTGCCAGAAGTGGGAAGAGGTCTCCCCCCTCTGGGATGGTGAGTGCACACAAATCTCACAGCACAGTTGCCATTAATTTGCCATTTCTCCGACTTAAATCTTAAATTTAACTTATCCACTTTCCCCCTTTACCACTCCTACAGCAATTTTGGTTGCAGTGGGTGCCAGATGACACACATTTATGAGGCAGCTCTGAGCCTCAAACAGTTTAAGTTCCCTCAAAGCTCTGACAGGGGTCAAGTTTATGAAGTGTGTGTTTAGCTTTGCCAATGACATAATCTACAAACTTGGGGTGGATGGAGGGACAAAGTGGGCAAAGGAAAGGAAAAGCAGTGGAAAAACATTTTAAATTGCTTCTTCACCTGTTTGTATCTTTCTGCAAAATGGCAAGGATGAACTTATTAGCTTATTAACATCCAGCACTCTCTTATGATTTATTTGGGATCAGTAACAACCAACATGAAAACTTATTTCCTGAAGAAAAATTCCTACAGAAATCTATGTTAGGCTTATTTGCTGCTGACACTCCCATCCACAGAAATCATTTAACCACAAGCAAAAAAATTAAGTGTAATTTTACTTTTATATCAACCTGCTTATAGAACAATCTGAATAAAATTAAAAGTCACTTTTACCTTGTGATAGAACTTCCTTTTAATTCAGCCTCAAGGCAAAACACAGACCAACAGCTCACCTGTCACAACTCAGGGTTGCAATGTACTGGCCCAGAGGATCCCAGGTTACTCCTTGGACATAACTCTTGTGCTCATTAAATATTGAAACCTTCTGTCCTGAAATGACAAACAGCTTTCAGATCCTAAATTCAAAGGTTTCTTCACTTCAGAAATAAAACAAGACAAAAAAATGCTTCACAACCTAGAGAAATAATTTCTTAAAGTGTTAACTTGATAGTAGGTGGTAAGAACAGCAGAAATAATTTGGTTTAAGTGCCAATTTAAGGTTTGTTCACTACAAAATAAGTCAGATAAAAAAGAAAGGCCTGAGCTCTCAACCCACTGATGTTCCAGAGGTGAATGTCTCAGAGCCAAAGCATCCTGATGAGACAAAGTTGGAGAATTCTCAAGAACTATCTGGAGTACTAATGACAGGTGGGGTGTTCCCTTCTAGTTAAGTGTTGTTGTCTTGCAAATTAAAACTAGAAGCTTCAAAGGCAATAACCAGCTCTTCAAAAGGGTGACACCAAGAGAGCTGAGGCCATGCTGCACACCACAAGTCCTCACAGTGGCCAACACCAGAATAAGAGCAGAGCAAACACTTGATGGTATTTCTGACACCCTGGAGCAGTTTGTAACCCAAGGACTTGCAATCCCTCACTGCCACTGCAGTGTGATGAGAATGAACACAAGTGTTTTGCCTGATGGAGCTTAAAAAAGTCACCTCTTGCAAAACAGCCTGAATCCCATAGTGCTTCTCATTTTTAACTTAGGTCATCACAGAATCAGAATGGTTTGGGTCAGGAGGGATCTTAAAGATCATCTTATTCTACCTCACTGCCATGGGCAGGGACACTTTCCATTATCCCAAGTAGCTCCAGCCTGGCCTTGGACACTTCCAGGGATCCAGGGGCAGCCACAGCTTCTCTGGGAATTCTATCCCAGCCCCTCCCCACCCTCACAGCCAAGAATTCCTTCCCAATATCCCACCTAACCCTATTTTCTGTCAGTGTGAAGCCATTCCCCCTTGTCCTGTCACTCCAGGCCCTTGTAAACAGTCTCTCTCCATCTTTCTTGTAGCTCCTTGAGGTCCTGAAAAGCCACAGTTAGGTTGGTTTGTTGGGATGTGGGGTGGGATAAGGAATATACAAGCTGCTCAGGTAGGAGTTTCAGGGGAAAAAAACTGGGTGAAGTTTATTTCCTGAATACTCCAAAGTGAAGAGATGACTTACTTTGTTTGCCTGAGAGTATCTTTACATCTATATATAGTTGAGCTATTGGCCTCACAGTCCAATCACACACACACAAAAAACAATCACAAAAAGAGATGTTCCCAGGTTTTTTTTGGCAAAAACTATGAGGACAGACACAGCATTTACCTTTATTGACATCCCACATTATAGCTGTGTTATCTACAGAAGCAGATGCCATGTAGTTTCCATCTGAGGTCCAACAAATATCATATACATCTTCCAAGTGGCCTCTGGAAGCCAGAAGAGAAGAAAGAAATTATTCATTGGATAATTAAAAGCTATGTGTAAACACGAGTTTTATGCATTTTTAGGTTAAAAAAATAAATTCAAAATCAAGATGGAAACACAGAGTCACTGAAGTAAAATGAACAAGTTTTTCAGCCATTAAAAAAAACCCTTCCATGTTCAGAAGGTTTAGAATGTTTAGAATCACCTAAAGGGCTCCATCAAAAGTGTTTGTTTTTTTTTTCCTTGTTGTTTGAGGACTTATCACACAGTGTGGTAACTTTAATAAATAAATAACTGAAAATTTGGGTTGTTTCTTTGCTTTAAGAGATGAACTCTGATGTTCCTAAAAGATCCTGCTGGTGCTCCAACCAACCCCACTACTGCTTCTGGAACTGTTCTCACATCAACCTCAGCAGCTGAGGAATAACCAGGAATGTTTTGGTTATGGAAACCAGAATGGTTTATTTTTTACTTTTATTTTGTGAGAACAGTTGTAGTTCAACTGCCAGTGGTGGTTTGATGCCTTGTCCCTACCAGCTAAACTCACTGAGCCTTAGCAGGCACAGTGTGTGTATTTTATTAATTGTGGTACAATCCAAACAAAAGCTGTAATTGCATCAATCATTTTACCATTTGCTTTAATAATGATGAAAATTTCTACTATAAAGCCACTAATTAAAACTGGCAGGGACACCTTCCATTACCCCAGGTGGCTCCAAGCCCTGCCCAACCCAGCCCTGGACACTTCCAGGGATCCAGGGGCATCCACAGCTTCTCTGGGCAACCTTCCCACCCTCAAAGGGAAGAACTTTTCTCATATCTGTTGCCCCTTGTCCTGTCACTATCTGCCTGTATAAAACATCTCTTTCTCTCCTTTTTATGAGTCCCCTTATGGGGCCCTTAAAAGGATTAATATTAGAGCAAGCAAATATTAGAGAGCATTGAACTTCCACAGCCACTGAAGACTGTACCACATGATAAAAGCCACTGTGGATTCAAAAACACCAAAGAGAAAAGCAAACCCACAAAACAACAAGCTACCTTAACGTTTTCACAACTGCCCAGTTCTCCTTGTTGAGCTGAGCTTCATCTTCATCCTGAAAAACCAACGGCTCCAGTTCTTTGCTGTCATTCAGCTTCCACAGTAAAATAACAGCATCTAAAGAAGAAATCAGGTGAAGCTCCTTTGTTTCCCACTCCACTTTTGTCCATGCACTTCCCAGTTTGCTCCCCAGGGGAGGCAGCTCTCACCATCCCCTCCGGACGCCAGGATCTCCCCGCTCGGGGAGAAGCGCACGACGTTCACAGCCTTGGTGTGCCGGGCCAGGTTGGACAGGAATTCCACGATTGCTTTGCCATCTGGGCCTTTCTCCACCTTCCAGATCTAGTTACAAAAGCATTACAGTTTTCAAGGACAAGGTGCAGTATCACAGTCGTGAAGGTTGGAAGAGACTTGGAAGGTCGTCCAGTGCCGCCTCACCCAGCAGCACCAGGATCCCCCCTAATCCGTGTCCCCAAGGGCCACATGCAGACACCTCTGGGACACTTGCAGCCCCTGGGACTCCACCACCTCCCTGGGACACTTCTGCCAAGGCCTGACCACTCTGGCAGGAAAACTTGTTGCTCATCTCCAAGCTGAGCTGCCCTGGGGCAGCTGAAGGCCATTCCCTGTCCTCCTTTCCCTTGGGACATGGGAGCAGAGCCCGACCCCCCTCACTGCCCCCTCCTGGCAGGGACTTGGGGACAGCAATGAGGTCCCCCCTGAGCCTCCTCTTCTCCACACAAACCCCCCCAGCTCCCTCAGCTGCTCCTCACAGGAGGTTTTCCAGCCCCTTCCCCACCTCTGTTCCCTCCTCTGGACACACTCCAGCCCCTCATTGTCCTATTTGGACAGAGCCACTTCCAGCTGGCTCCAACACGGGCCCACCACTGGCCAAGGCTGAGCCCATCAAAGATGCTGGTGCTGCCTCTGTGGTAACATTTAACAAAAGGTCAAAACCACTGCACAGCAGCTGTAAGAGAGAAGTGAGAGAAACGGGAGAGAAAGAGCCCTGCAGACCCCAGGATCAGTGGAGGAGGAAGAGTTCCAGGTGCTGGAGCTGAGGTTTCCCTACAGCCTGTGGTGCTGCCCATGGAGAGGCAGCCGTGCCCCTGCAGCCCATGGAGGAGCCCACAGGGAGCAGGTGGATGTGCCCTGAAGGAAGCTGCAGCCTCTGGACAGCCCGTGCTGGAACAGGCTCCTGGCAGGACCTGTGGCTCCGTGGAGAGAGGAGCCCACGCTGGAGCAGGTTTGGTGGCAGGAGGTGTGACCTGTGGGGGACCCACACTGTTCCTGAAGGATGAACCCTGTGGAAACGGACCCACTCTGGAGCAGTTCCTGAAGAACTGCAGCTCATGGGAAGGACTCATGCTGGAAGGACTCATGGAGGACTGTCTGCCACAGGAGGGCCCCCAGGCTGGAGCAGGGGAAGAGTGTGGGGAGTCCTTTCCCTGAGGAGGAAGGAGCAGCAGAGACAATGTGGGATGGATTGGCCACAGCCCCCATTCCATATCCACTGGTGTGGCAGAGAGGGAGGAGATGGGAGAATCAGGAATGAAGCTGAGCCTGGAAAGAAGGGAGGGGGTGGGGGGAAGGTGATTTTAGTTTTCTTCTTATTTCTCACCCTCCTACTCTGTTATCAACTGGCAATAAATTACATTGATTTGGCTAAGCAGAATCATGCAATGGATTGGGATGGAAGGAACATTAAAGCTCATCCAGTGCCACCCCCTGCCATGGGCAGGGACACCTTCCACTGTCCCAGGTGGCCCCAAGCCCTGTCCAACCTGGCCTTGGACACTTCCAGGGATGGAGCAGCCACAGCTTCTCTGGGCAACCGGTGCCAGGGCCTCCCCACCCTCACAGGGGAGAACTTCTTCCCTCTTTCATGTGCATTAAGAATTCAAAAGATGATAAACAAGTGCCTGATTGTGCAAAGCTGAGTCCTACAGCCACATCTTTGGGGACTTGTGCTAGGCAATATTTTCTTAAGAGATTCTCAAAAGAATGAACAACTCAGTAACAAAGTGTGCAAGCACCAACACAAACTCCTGAGGAGAAATACAGCTGAAGCTGAGTGAAAAGGGCTGTAGGAAGACCTCACACTGCTGAAAGACTACTCAAGAAATGGCAGACAAAATCCAAATGTGAGGAACATTAAGAAATTAAAACCAGCTGCTTCTTACTAACCACAATCTGTGTCCTACATTAGCACTGACCCAGAATAGCACCCAACAATTAATGCAGGTAATTTTCCACAAATAACTGTTCAACACCCAGCAGCAGAACTCAAGGGGAACACTCCTTCTGAGGATGATCAGAGAGCTGATCAGACAGGCTGGGAGAGCTGGGGGTGTTCAGCCAGCAGAAGAAAAGGCTCCAGGGAGACCTTAGAGACCTTTCAAGTGCCTAAAGGAGGCTGTAAAAATGAGGAAGGGGGACAGATAGTGACAGAACAAGGGGCAATGGTTTTGGACAGAAGGAAGGAACAGTTAGATTGGATATTAGGAAGAAATTCCTGCATCTGAGAGTGGTAAGGCCCTGGCACACGTTGCCCAGAGAAGCTGTGGCTGCCTGGAAGTGTCCAAGGCCAGGTTGGACAGGGCCTGGAGCCACCTGGGATAGTAGAAGGTGTCCCTGCCCATGGCAGGGGGTGGAATGAGATGAATTTTAAGGTCCTTTCCCACCCAAACCACCCTATAAACAGCTGTACAATCTCAATCCTCTTTCCCTAAACCATCCACCACCACTGTCACAGACCTGCCAACAACCCAATATTTTGGAGAACAAGCCATTCCATGTTCTGCACAGGCTACAAACCCCAAATAACACACTGAGCTCACCCTCACGGCCGTGTCCACCCCTGCCGAGGCCAAGCGATTGATCTTCCCATCTGCTCCGTGCTGGAAGTCCAGGCTGTAAACAGGCTCCTTGTTATGCCACACTATTTCACAGGTGATGACCTTCATGTCTGCGGAAGAAAACAGAGCAAAGACCACCTCACTCCTTGTTCCTCAGGGATCAGGCCATTAAACTTCGTGCAGATTCCACAGGCGCCGCTGAGGCCCTGGAGTTTCACTGCAGGGGCTGACAGGATGCTTTGAGGAAGTCCATTCCTGAAAGTAACGATTTATTAGGACAGCAGCTCCTCTTTCGGGACTGCGACAGAAGGGTATAAAGCCCTGTGTGTCTGTCAACCCCCAGGGGTAAAAACCCCAGAGGCAGAAACCCCCTAAATGCCACCTCCCGGAGTAACAACCCACTTTGTGCCACGCTCCGGGATAACAACTCCCCGGGCTTAACAAACCCTTCCTTGTCCACCTGCTGGGATAACAACCCCCTTTGCTCCCTCCAGGATAAGAACCCCCTCCCGAACCCAAACAACGGGCAGGGCAGAGGCGCCGCCGGACGCTCCCCTCAGTCCCGGAGACGCCCAAGCACTCTCCTCTGAGCTCCGGGATGCCCACACCCGCTCCCCTGAACACCGGGACCCCCAAACCCCCGGGGCGAGTCCCCCCCACACGGGACCCCCCCATCCTCACCCT
>WEIV01006717.1:4305-28417 GCA_013390005.1 Calyptomena viridis
ACTTCAGTTAATTCAGTCTTCATTTACAAATGAAAACAACTTACACTGCAAATGCAATGTCACCACTTTTTGCGCTGCATGGACTGGTGTAAGCTTCTGCATATGCTATTGATACATGCGTATCAAAACCATACACCTCATGAAACAGGTTGCTGTCATGTTACAATTATGTGGTATTAAAAAAAAATCCTAGTATCTAGATATAATGGACCTTGTTAAATACTCTTGTCTTATTTCAAGATTTCTTACCACTGTGTAGCTCTCTAACATTTCTTCCTATTATCCATATATTGACAGAGACAGTCATAACATTTTTGTCTTCATAGGCATATGCTTTTGTTGTTTGACTGCTTTTGCCTTTTTTTAATTTTACCTTGCTGCTCTGGGATGGGGTGTTACTGGTATTCAAAATTACATCCAGGAAATGTGCAAATTGCCTGGAGAGTAGTAGAAAGATGTTGCAGCCATTTTTTGCTGTAATTGAGTAAGATAACAAGGTCGGAGCTTTCACCTTGAGTGTCACCAGGAGCTCAGGGGTGCGAGTAGGTGCAGTTTTCATGTGGATCATGTAATTCTGGAACATTTGAATGGCTTGTGCAAGCTGTCAGGGAACTGGACTCTTGGTGTGGGTGGCCAGCCAATTGCTCCACAAACACAGGATGTACACAGGTACCAATGTGGGTTGAGAGTAAGTTGCTATGTGACGTGCTTAGCAATGTTTGAGAGACAGTATCAGCTATTGGAGGGGTGCTGTGCTGTAGCTCCAGAGATCTCATGGCCGTTTCTGGCTTCATTGCTGGTCTGCTGGGTATCTCACTGGCAAATTGCTTTTCCTGCCTGGGCTGCTGCACTTCAGCAATTTATGTACCCTCTCTATTAGAAAGAGAACTTTTGCTGGTATGGATTGTCACAGACTATGAATGTACACAGTCCTTTTGTGCCTTGCTGTCAGGTCTTGTGCTGCTGTTAGCTGTCAAAAATCCTGGAGAATTTTCAACTGTCAAAACCTTTCATAACTCCTCGGCAGAATGTTTTGCTGTGGTCATTCCTGTTTTAGGGTTTCTGCCTGCTTCTTGTCATTTCCTGCAATTACCAGCTCCACTGCCATTATTTTTTAACACACATGTGCAGACATATACACCCTCCTCACAAATTTTTGCTTATTGCTCCTCACGTGGTTTTCTTTTTTTGTTATTGTCCTCTTGCAGTAGAAGTGTCTCCTTCCCTAGAGACTTGTTGCTGGTGCTTGCTACCTACTACTGATGCTTTTGAAGGATTATCACAATTCGCTAAAATTGTGTTGGCTAGAAATCAAATTAAAATGGTACCTAAAGACTGCCCAGTCTAAAGTCATACCTAAAGTCATACCTAAAGTCATTTGCATTCTGGACACATTTGTACCCTGATGTGAATGGCAAAACCTGCTATATGGTGAAGGGAGTCAATGAGTCTGAATTGAGATAACTTCATGGAAGTTGATCCAGCTGTTAATGGGCTTCCTTAAGGAAACTTAATTTGGGGGCTCTTTGTTTTCTTCATTTGTGAAATGGAGTGTGGTGTGAAATGGAGCAGATAGAAGATAGGTAGGAAGAATAAGAAGAAAGTAGGAAAGGCTTTCATCTCCAGCTGGGCGGCTTGTTTTGATTTTGCTTTGTGTTTTATCTTCTTTTTTTTCTTGGGTTGGCTTGACTTTACAGAAATAGATTTTAGTCTAATCTTGAATTATTTGTAATTTAAATGTATTTAAGTTATGTCATCTGCAGAAGTACATAGAAGACAAAAAGAAATAAACGTGCTCTAAATTCACTGATAATGTAAATGCTGGGGTGGAGACTATCTCCCTTTGAGAAAGAGCAAATTAGGTTTGAAATTTTTGCTGAACTGGAAGTCTGAAAATAGTTGACTTATGAGTAGACGGGCAGTGTTCTGCTTTCACGCTTTTAACAGTTGATTTTAAAATGAATGGAAAGAAAGGGTTGAAACAGCAAGAAACTTGTCTTCACAGCACAGCTATATGTTTGATACAGCACTGGAGCCTTAGAAGTCTTGTTTCTCTTGCTGAAAACTGTAACTCAGTGGTTTTACCTGAAGTAGGGTGTACCTCAGGAAATTTTAGTTTTCAGTTATAATGACATTTATTAGCTGTTCAAGTGACTGCTCTCTCCATTTGATGCTTAATGCTTCCTTAGAGAGTTCAGGGACAAAGGTGAGATATGTGAAGTTTTTTATTGTTGCTGTATGGGTCTGCCCAGGGTGATATCTGATTCTTTCCTTAGCTAATCAAATGCTCTGCTGTGACAGTTCAGGCTTCTCAGGGAACTGCACCTGATGACAAAAGTATTGTATAAATAGACAAGCAGAAAACTACCTTCAGGTTGGAAATTTGTGTTCCTATCCATACAGCACATCATTTCAGAAGTGAAAGACAATGAATTATCAAAGGAAAGGTAATATGAAATTGTTAACAACAATTGTTAATAGCCTTAGAAAATTATCTGAAAACAGTTTTAGAGAATCATGTGAAAAAGTTTATTCCTGCAGCATGCTGACTGTATATGTAGAGAAGAGAGAGATTGATTGCATATTGTAAGGCCTTAATTGGCAGCCATCTGAGTGAAGTATTCTATTCAGAACTAACAACTGTAAAAAAAGTCCCTGTGGGTTAATATAACTATATAACTATATATATCTCAATATAGACAATGGGTTAATATAACTTCTCGGGTCTCCTCAAAAAGCTGCTGCTTAGAGAGTGAGTTGCTTATGACTCCTGTAAAAGATGAAAAATGCATGCTCCTGCTTGGACCAGAAGATAATAGGAAAGTGGTATCTGTGGTGCACAGACTGTCTCTGCTTGTAGAGTGAGAGCACCCTTCCTTGACCTTCAAACACTCAGCTAGTTGAAAGCACTTGCATAAAAAAAATGGTCTCTTCATGATAGATCAAGCAAGGATGGCAAGTGTTTCTCAGTCATTCTGTAGTAGTTACTAATGGAAAAATAACAGCTCACAATAATTTTCTAAAAATGTGTGGATAGCATAAGCATAACAAAAAGGACATGTAGTTATTGAGGTAGCATGAATGAAGTACATATTATCAAGATACCTGAGATACAGTGGTCCAAATCTGGAATTTCTGTTCAGTGAGAAACCTGGGGAACTGGTGTTTTATCTATGTCTGAAGCAAACAGCAGATTTTTAGAGTGTTTTTTGAAACCTTTTCTTGTAGTTATTTGAAATGTATATATTCACTAGTGGGCATATGGACATAGTTTCTGAAACTTCAAAGCTGAGTTCTCAAAGTCCTTGAGATTAGAAATTAATGTTTAGGGTTCCTTACTATACATGGTCTAAATTTCCAGTGTTCCCACACTTTGGTATCACAAAGGTGAAAACTTCTGGTATTCTGTACAGCAGGGGATGCCCTGAAAAACCAAACTTGGAAAGCCCCAAGACTATCAGGTTAATTGTCTGGGGCCTGTCTAGATTTTGTTAGACATCAATGACAAATTAGATACTTTTAGAAGGCATTTCAGGTTCAATAATTCCAAATTTTCCAGTTAAATCTGTTTCACCTGAAAATTCGTGGTGTAGCATGTGAGTTTGACAAAGCTTCATGATTTATGAATGCATAAAATACATTGCTGTATCTGCATTAGGTTATTAGTCCACAACTTTTAGCCCAGCAGTTTGAGTGGAAATCTAATTATGGTGTTTTTGAAAGTCACATATGACTGCTTTTGAATTACATCCATATCAATGCTAGTTTAGCCTTGCACTCTAAAGGATTACAAGTATAAAAGGGAAGAAAGATATAACTTTTTCTCATTATCTGAAGCACAGGCTGTGTTAGCTTCAATATGGAAACCATAAAGCCTGCTCATGGATAGGATGTTCTGTCTTTGGTGAGATGGAGAATGTACAATCAAACAACTTTCTTTTTTTATGGGCAACAACCACGCGGAAGAGAAAAATGCATTGAGGGTACAGAACAGAATAAGCCAACATATAGGAGAAAAAGTAGAAAACTCAAAAAATGCTTTTAGGAAAACATAAGCTAACAAACTGGGGTACAAATTAAGAACTTGTGCAGAAAAATAAAATGAGGATCCAAGATCAAGAAAACCGTGTCTTGTGGGGAAAAAACCTTTAAAACCTTTCTGAGTAGTTGCAGTCTGATGTACCCTGAACACTAGGCAACTTAGAACGGGTTCTGGGTTTCTGTTATTGCTTTCCTGTGGATCATTAGCTGAAAAAAGAATGTCAGAATTTTTGTCTGATTTTGTCTGAAACTAACAAGAGAAGAATTCAGCTCTAAAGTCCTGAGGTTCACAACATATCACAGAAAGCCCTTGTATCCACCCCAAATGCGGGATAATGCCACAGATTGCTGTTGAGCCTTAACAGTTAGTAGGCTTTTGCAATCCTGTTCCTGTGTGTTGGTGATTTTTTCCCCTCCCTTGCAGGGAGTCTCTGGCTTTGGTTGTTGTTTTACAAGTTTTTCTTGTTGAATGTTTTCTAACTGGCAATGAATCATCATGTTCTACTTTGTCTGCTTTCCACTGTTCTGAGGACTTCTTTATATATTAATAATAGCAAACTGAAATGGATGGTTTTTCATAGTCATTATTTGCAAAGCACATTGTTCCAGACCCCCTTGCACTCTGTGTCATAAATTAAGTCTGTAACAGACTTAACATACATACAATGAATAATAAAACTAGAGTTCATTTGACACCAATTTAAAAGTAATATATTTACACTCTGTGTGGATCAGCAGTTTTAATATTTGGCTAAATCTGAATAGGACAGTGAATTCCTTTTCTCTTGCAATTAAGCCATTTATATGTTACTCACATGACAGAATTTACACAAGATAAAACAAAGCAAGCTCAGGATCTGAAAACTGTTCCTGTGGAGAGGAAAAAGCTTATTACTAAGTCACCACATTCTGGTTTAAAACAAACAGTAAGGGGAAAGTAGAAAGTGAAAATGGATTCACATCAATATTAAGAATTAAGAGTTCACTCAGGAAAGCTCAGGCTGGATGATAGTCATACCCTTGATGGAGAAATACAGTAAGGCTGTAGTTAAGGAGAAAAAAAAAAAGATTAGTTTCTGCCACTGACATTTATGACTGAAAAAAAAAATTAAATGTTCTTCCGTCTTGCAGAACTTAGCTTAGAGCTGGCAAGGGACCCTAGAAATATTGGGAACTTGTCATAAACTCTCTAGGCTGGACCTGGATGTGGCTGGAAAGTTCAGTGCTGTTATTTGTGAGAGAGAACTGGGAACTGTTTCACTGTTGGAAACTTTTGCTTCTCAAATGTAGTTTGAAGAACAAATGCCACTAACAGTGGTAGGTAAAATATATGTCGGAGAGACGACAGCTTGCAGATTTAATAACCAAATGGTCACTGAAAAAAAAAAAACCAGGAAGGTCCTGTATCAGGTCTATTTTGGACTTATAACTGGGGTGTTGCAGAAGGTGACCTTGGACCAACTGACCACATGTAGAGAGTTTAAATTAAACAGAAAATGAAAGTCTGAAAGGATATGCATATGACAGTCTGAAGTTAGTTGAACATGAGTTGCTTTTTTTCAAATCAAAGATATAACAAAATATCTAAACTCTCTATTCCTAGAAAGAGAACAACGTCTTTAGAGACAGGTTTCAGTTTTAGCATCTTCATCCAGACAAGAATTTGTGTCTGTGTTAGTCTATTCAGTATCACCTGGCAAATTAGTTAAACACTGAGTTATCTAACTGTTAACAATATTGAATTTGTTCAGATTTTAAACATGAATGTTTGCTGTAAATAATACTAAGGGGCATAATTGCTGCTGATTTGGGGGGAACCTTTTCCCATTCACAAACCTGCCAGCTTTTTCCTTACCTAGCTAAGTGCATTAGTGTTTATTAACTCATACAAAGGTGATGCCAAGAGACAATGTTGAACATAATTTTTTTTCTTTTTTTTTTCTTTTTTCTCCCCCTGTTTGTTTTGATTACAGTGTTTCCCAACCTGTAGTTTGTTTCTGGTTTCAGATAAGGCCTGGAGTCTTCTGACTACTGGTTGCACAATGATTGGGGGAAAAGGTGTAGAAGAAATGAAAGCACAGGATATAAAATATTTCTCAAGGGCTTGACTGCCTGTGGTTGCAAGGTTGGCTGTAACAGCAGTGAGTGAGGCTTGCTGTACGTGCAGAGTCAGCAGATGCACTTTGTATTGCCAGAACACACTGTCTGCCTTTTTGCCCCTGAAAATACTTGACTGAGGTGAACTTTATCCTCACAGGCAATAAAATGTACAAGTATTGTTCAGATGCTCTTTTTATGTCTGATGGCAGGTTAAGGAAAAGTGCTGCTCTGCTAACCTGGGATTGCAGCTGCAATGCAAACCTTACACAAGTCCTTTGGAGACTTCAATTTTTTCTACCTTTCACAAAAGAAGAGGCTTATTAATTATAAAACTGGCTGGCATAACTCAAGCACCTGCTCTCAGAAACTTAATAAGTACAATTATAGAAATTGCTGTGCTATAGAGCCCTCATCACAGACAACCCTCCCATATGTCTTGTTAGTAGACACTCTATTTTTGTACAAAGTGTAGTGCTTGGAATCCTTTAGCATGAGCACTTGGAAAGACTTTCTGCTCTCCTACGGTTCTGTTCCTGGTGCAGCTCATGCTGCTCCCCCTCTGTCAGGCAGTGGGGCAGGCAGGGAGCTGCTGCCGAGTTGGGCAGAGGGACCAGGCAGCCAGCTGCTCTGCTCCTGCCTCCCTGCAAGTCATTGTGGGACCTTCGATAAATTTTTCATGCTCCTTTTTCTCTTCTTTGTTATACTTCTTTTTTTGTTAGGTTGAAAGCTTTCTGAACTTTGTATTATCTCCATATACTGTGATGAATACAACAGACCCCTGAACTCTTTTAGGTATTCCAGTTTTTACTGCAATGTGAATAATTGCAAAACTAAGCTCCATATGATGCCATTTATTTTCAAATACAATTTTCTTATTGAAGCATAGGACTACCAACACTTCAAAAGGCTGTGTGCTGTGCTTACAGTGAGGATATTGTCAAATGTCCCTGTGGGTTTTTACAATTCTTCTGTTTCATTTTTTTGTTAGTAAGTATCTATATAGAAACAAGCTTTACATAACAGCCAATTGCTGGTTTTACCAACGGTTGGTAGAACACTTAGGTTTGCATACTGGTATGCTTCAGGAATAGGCAGCTTCTCACCTTGGATGCTCTATACTTGACTTGTTGCTGCTGTTTATCAGTATAATTTAGTCCTAAAGGAGAGTATTGGGGATATTAAGCAAAAGTATAATGTTTTACAAAAGACTAACTAGTAATTTTCTTTTTTTTTTTTTAAAAAAGCGCTTTTCCTGTTGTTGGAGAGGTGAGGAAATAAAGAAGATTATCTGATGTAGTAAAAGTACCAGTAGCTGTATATACATATATACTCTATATAAACATTCATCAGAGATTCTGTGGCACAATCTGTAGTGTAAACCAGTAATTTTCTGTGTGAAAAAGATAAGCAGATGATTGCATCTCTATAGACACGTAATGGCTGCTTGACAATCATACCCCAGTAACATTTTAAGATGCTGTTATGAGAAGTGTAGCATTTAGAGAATGTGTGTGTTGGTGGTGGGGTTTGTATCCATCCCATGTCATATCCCCTCTTCCCTCAATTTCGTTGTAAGCAAAGATGCAGAAGAGAATTTTGCTATTTACTTTTGGGAAACAATTTCAGACTAATGGGAGTGAGACAATATTTTCTATTGGCTGGTTATCATTTTCCTTTCTTTTAAACAAGAATAATGCAAGAAACCTATTCATTTTTTTGCATGCAATAGGTTTTAGAATTCTGTTTAAAATCCATTTGCATGGCTACTGAAATAATGTTGGCATTTTTCTAATAAGAATATGAGCTGTATTTCTGTGGATCAGAGGGATGGGAAAAATCCAGCAGCACGAGATATGTGTGTTAAGTTACAAAATCATGTAAGGAAACTTAGGAAGTAAATGATTGACAATATTGGCCTTTAAAAAGGCATAATTAGTGTGTAAAGTTACTGTCTATTGAGGCTTGTGCTTCCAATTTGTCTCAGGATGCTCTTGTTTTTGTCCTGTGTCTGACTGCAAAGTCAAAAAGGAACCAGTGCGTGGGATTTGATTGTTTGTACGTAGGGTGGTTAACAGTGGGTGGTTTTTTTTTATCTCTGTCCTCTTGGAGAAAGCCTTGATTTTCTTGAAAAAGAAGCAAAATCTTAAAGGCACCTCATGAAGGAAAAAATCTCCAGTTCTGTGGTTTTTAGGTCTCTACACAGTTATCTTGTGTTGTATGAGGGTGAGCAAAGGAAGATGTAGTCCATTTAATTGCACAAAGAGGTCAGATGTAGAATATACTAAAAATAAGGAATCAGAATAGTTATGTAGACCAGAACGGGGTGAATACATACGTGTAACATCACCCACTACATATGAAATGTGAAATTTAAGTGCAGATAAGATGGATTTAGCCATCTGGAAATTTGCACTGACTGTCCTAAATCTCGATGTGTGGACTATTAAATGTGAAGGCATGTGAGCTTTTAATTTAAACAAAAACAAACAAAAAAATCCTTCTTTATCTTTGCACATTTCCCTGAGAAATCTGCTGATTTTTGATTTACTTAATACTTTCATTGTTGTTTTCTAAGACCCAAGGATTCTTCTGGACAAACTCTAACTTTGCCCTTTTCTGAGCATTTCCTTTGTGATGCTTGTGATGCCTCAGGGTCCTTAGTGCAGTAGTTCCTACAGTTGTCATTTACAACAGTGTTAATTAACCCTTGCACCACTCTAGTCTCTACAGAAATCAATATAATAGATCAAAGGGGAGTGAAAAAAAGAATTAATCTCAATAGCTGTCTGAAACTGTAACTTTTAAGGACTCTATCAGACTATTTTGAATAGGTGAGATTGATAACTCAACATCTAAGATAAGAAAATTGGAAAACTGAGGAAATGTTTTTTTTCAATGCTTCTCATAAGCCACTTAGTAGAAGCACTTATTTCATGTGAGATTAATTCTGTTGGTATTTTATTCTGTGGTTAAAAACATACTAGCC
The DNA here is from genome assembly GCA_013390005.1 of Calyptomena viridis. Taxonomy (NCBI): domain Eukaryota; kingdom Metazoa; phylum Chordata; class Aves; order Passeriformes; family Eurylaimidae; genus Calyptomena; species Calyptomena viridis. The sequence goes on from WEIV01006717.1 coordinate 13,433, forward strand.
ATTTACCACTGTAATACATGATGTGTACAATTCGGTGTCCACAAGGATAAAGATCTTTACTATCTTTTTGTTTTGATTTGTTTTTCCCTACCTTTCCTCTGTTGTACTGCGCCATTTCTTGGTCATGTATAAGACCTTTAAATGGCAAAAAAATTAGCAGGTTTCAGAAGATCTGTAAAAAGAGAATAAATCCAATTGTTCGTCTCCTATAAATAAATGCCTAGACTTACAATACACCATGAAGGCATAAATGTAAGATTACATAGTAAATTTTAAACTTTAGAACAACTTGAAAGAGGAAAGTACTGCTTTTTCCTCTTGCACAACTTTTGTGGTTCCAAGTTCTGATTGACATGTGCCTTTCCACTCTTCATTAACTTGCTTCTTTGAGAGATTTCCAAAGACTGGGAAACAGTGCTATCAAGGTACATAGGAAATAATATTATCTTTTATTCAGTCACTTTCTCTAAATGAAAGGATCAGATCTGTGGCATTTCTTTATGGTTTTGAAGTCAGAAATTGTTGTTTCTTGTCATTGTTGCCATTGACAATGTATGGTATGAGAAATGAAGGTACTCTGGGAAGAGATTTTTGTGAAGTACAGAGGAGGTCAGTGGTGGGTCTGGGAATGATGATATGATTTCTATGCTCATCCTGGAAGGAATAAAACTGATTTTGTGTCTGGCATTGTCTAACAAACTTGCAGCTATCCATTTTTTTTAATAAGATTTAATTATTTGCAGATACTAAAGGAGATGGGGTTAGATTTCTTGTGGTAAGCTATTTGATTTTCTGAGTGAAGATTCACTACCATGTAGGCTTCTGGAATTGATGACAGTTGTCCAAACTCCCTTACAGAAACAGGGGAAGGACCCAGGAAATCAAGCACCCGCCTTTCTCCTTTTCTTATTGCTCACTCCATTGCCACCTAAATTCCCAGCTGTAGCTTCATTCTTTTGAGGCTGAGGTAAGTTGTTAGAAGTGTTTTTCTAGAACATGAGAAAGTACATAGTCACATTCTGTGGTAGTCCCAGTGGCACAAAATATCTAAAATGTGTCCCATTAAGAGGAGCTTTTAGATTAAGGAAAGAAGATTCAAAAAAGGTTGAGAATGGTTTGTTTCATCCCAAAAACTGATTTGTGAAATACAGAATTTTTTACAAGCTAGTGCATGAGACTATTGACACAGTGTGTTACAAAATTACTTCCTAAAGGACAATGTTTTGAAATCCCATTTGCAGTTAGCAGATGGACACTGCAGTTATCACTGGAGGCAACTGAAGCGTTGTGAGAGTGTAAGAGAATTTGGTTAGAGACTGGTGGCTTTCTGCATGAATGTTGACACAGACCAACTATGCTTCCCTACTGCATGACTGAGTTTACTGACTGTTTAGTTCATTAGTGGCAGAACTAGGATGATTCTTAATAGAAAAATTACCAGGAAATGAGGAAAGACATGCCTAAGTTTGATGAAGTTATAAGGGGGATATAAAACTGAATGAATGAGGAAAAAAAATGAGGGATAAATAGATAAAGAGAGATCACTGTATAGAAGAAGAAACTGACAGTAATGGCAAATGGAAGATAGGAAGAAAATGTAGCAAATTTAGGAAGTAAACTGATGCAGAACTAGAAAGACAATCCTGAACAAAATATAATTCTATTTTTATTTTTGCAAAGCTTAGTGTAAAAAGGAATAAACTAAATTGTCCGAGCTGGGCAGCTGGGTGTTAGGGTATGGGATGCTTGTACTGATATTCATACGGAGCACCTCGTGAAGGTAAAGAGTTAATTCCTAAGTGGCTGCTGCTTTAATCCCAGATATCCTTAATGGCCACTCTGTGTATAGAACTAATATGCTCGTGATAATTCTGTTTGGAAATTGCCTTTCCATTCCAAGTGTATGTGCCTTTACATTTGTCCCTATGAATTGTCAGTTTACCTTGAAAACTGAGATTTGCTGCATTGGTTGCATATATTTTCCAACAAAAGCTGCTTGGGGAATTCTTTTCTTTGGACTTTCATAATATAATGGTGTCAAGGATTTTAAAATAGAACAACTCTTCAAGTTCAGATTTCTGTTTTGCGGACCTTCCTCTTTCCTTACTTGATTTTGTCCTGGTTTTGGCTGAGATAGAGTTAATTCCTTGCTTTGCTTGCATACACAGCTTTTGCTTTCTCTATTAAACTATGTTTATCCCGTCTCATGGGTTTTCCAGCTTTCACTTTTCCCATTCTCTCCTGTATTCTGACATGAAGAAAGTGGCAGCGAGTGGCTGCATGGGGTTTGGTGCTGGCTTGGGTTAAACCATAACCCCTTGAATGAACTCTTGTCCTGTCTGAAGTTCCTTGAGTTTTTCCCTGGGAGGCAGTATGCTTGCCTGTGTGATGCCCATTTTAGAGTCTGTGCAGTTCAGGTATGTTCCTTTGAACTATAGCCAATACAAATGGAATAGTGTGTGCCAGCTTTGTTTAAGATATATTTGACAGTTGCAGAAACAAGGAACTTCCTAAGACAGATATCCTGATGCTATTTCTTCTTAATTAATGCACATGAATTTTTTAATTTGAGAATTAGATGTACAACAGTAATGCTATGGCTATTTATGCAAAGTGTTTTTTTGGTGTTTCCACTGACCTTTTTAATTTTCATATAAATCTAACATAAAAACTCCAGAACAAAACATCCAGTTTTAATCTCATGACACCAGTGTTTATACTGGAAAACAAAAAAAAAAAAGCCAAAGCATTAGGTCTGCACTTTAAAATTTTATATATTATAAAGTGAGAAAGCAAACACTGGTGCCAATTTATATATGTAATGGAAATTGTTAAATGATATTGAGAGCTAAGCATGTTAGACAATAGTATGTTTGTGCAGCCCCAGTCAATAGCTGGGATACAATGAACTTAAATCAACCTGTGTATTTCATTATTATAGTAGTTTGAGGAGAGGTTACCTTCTGTGGCAGTGAGGAATGAAGATTTGCAGACAGCTGTGCTGCGTGTTTCCATGCATCCCAAGGAACGAGCCTCTGTGCTTTATGATGAGAGCAGGGGAGTGTCATGGCTATATGGTGTGCTGGCTGACTGCTGGATGAGACAGAGCCATGTAACCACTGAGCTTCTGGCAAATGAACTCTGCCAGTGTGCCCCTGCCCTGGGTGTGGAGAGCAGGCAGCCTCCCCCAGCCTCCTGCCCAGCACTGTGGAGGGGTTGGGTGATGGCAGACTGCTAAAGACAAACTCGGATTATTTGCAGACATACCATAGGCCTGTATTTGCTACTTTTTGTTTGTTTGTTTGTTTAATTTTATTTCTGGGATACACCTCATTTAATCAGCATTTCTTTATTTAACCTTAAACTAAGTAAAAACAGGAATAGAGGGAAAGAAACCCTATATATAAACACTCATGTTGAAGAGTAGACACTGACAAAATTCAGGCAGTTCAAAATGAGACATGACACCTTGTCTCTAATTTGTACCAGTGGGAAAACGGCTGTGCAAGGATGTAAGTTGGGCAGAGTATCAGCTGGGGTTTGTGTTCCTGCACATAAGCAAATGTTAACAATGAAATTAGTCTTTGAATTCTCATAAAGAAATTAAAAAACCCCTTAAGAAAGTTAAACACAAATCTGCGATCTGTAAAAATTTTAATTTGATAACCACACTTTACATTAATTATTAAATGTAACTTAATTTGTGTATCCATTTTAGGACATTTATTTTGGGTTATAAGCATGATCTTTTTAGAAACCTTGCTAAAGAACATGTAAATATGATGCACACTGTGCATCTTTAAATATATAAATCAAAATTCCAGTGCAAAGCAGTAGCCCTGGTTGCACTGTAGCAATAGATTTCTAATACATTAAATACTGGAAAATTTCCCGTGGGCATTAAATCAGGTTCTGGATTAAATAATTTGCCAAACCTATAATATATTTTTTTTAACCCTGACTATAGTTCAAAGCTAGTTTTTACAGACATAAGTAAGAGGTCTTCAAAAAAACAACTATTTTAATCTTATTTCTTTGAATCTGAGTAAATCATTGTAATTTTCTCCTTAAATAATCCTCAATCTGCTCAATGGTTTTCATCCCTCTTAATTTTCTTACCCAGATAAAAAATCCCAAAATAGGGATGTGTTATAAACTGTTGACTTGGTCTTCTAAATGTCTAAACTTAGAATATTAAAATACAATACTAAAATACAAACCAAGAGTGCTTAATGTCAGTGTAACAACTTGCTTTTGTAAGTAGTGATAGCTTATTAGAGGATACAATATTCCAGTTGTTTTATTTTTTTAAATAAAATAATACTTTAATTTATTTGTATTCCACCAGAATGAATACATTCATTGCAAATTGCATGCACATAAAAGCGAATCCATTTGTAAACTACATAATATCTTAACAATAAATAGTATTTGATCTAGTACATGATGGTAGTGCATTTCTTGTTAAAACTGCAAGCTTTTACCAAAATGAAACCAAACTCTTATTCTTTTTATAAATATTTTAAATAAATTTTAAGTACGTTTCATACCAAGTATATAAAAATAGTATTTTTAGATAAATTAAGAGGTTTCATTTACATGACAAATAACGTGCAGCAACTAACCACTTTCTAGCAGCTCTATTTGGTTGATTGTCTAGATGACATGCAGCGGATATTGTCCCTTTGCCTTCACAGAACTGACAAAAAGACCAGCAGGACCCACGATCACCTGAAGCAAACAATGCCACAGATATTGTTTGGGAACAACAGTCAGACACTCAGGGAAAACCTTTCCTTCGATGAACAAAAGCCACCCATGACAGTTCTTTGTCCTAGACTTCCAGCTGCTCTGACCCTCAGGGTCTTTGGACTACCACAAAAGTCTGTCAAACAGACAAGTAAGTTATATCTGTATTCAAAATGTTTTTCAACATGCTTCTAGAATCTAGAAATTTATTGGGTTTCCTATAGTATGAACCAACATTACCTTTTTTACTTTCTGTAAATCTGAATTTTCATGGTTGTGATATCCGTGATCACCAAAAAAGAGATCAAATAAAGCAGTCATGCAGTACTCTCTAAATTTAAAACTGGCAGCTGTGGAACATGCTTTGAGTACTACTTCACTGTTTCTCATACGTCTATGGCTTGGTAATCTTTATCTTTAACATCTCTTGTGCTTGTCACAATGTCTGTTGGGAAATCTGGGGTCTGTGCAGAAATTACTGTAGCTGTTCCTTCCATGTCCCATGATCCTGGCAGGTTCTCAAGGCTCAGTGAACTGATTGCTCCTTGGCTGAAGCTACCTTCCTCAGATCTGCTGGGCAGCACGAGATGTAACGATGTCTCTGATGAAGAGCATACTGAAGGAGAAAGAGTTGCTGAAATAGACTGAAGAGGAGTCAGAGTAGTGTCTGAAAGGGGAGAGGTGCATCTTAAAAATTGCAGATTGTCTTTCTGAATTACCTGATACTGGGAGGGGGAATTTTGAAGGCCCGTTGTATAATAAAATTCACCATCCATAGAATTTTGCAGGTTGTGTTCAGTCCTTTGGGGACTGCTGCTTACAGAAGACCGATCTGTATTCCAAATGTCACATAATGTGTTTCCACGGCAAAGTTGTGCTTTGGTGCAAGTGAAGTTCCCAGCTTGTGTGTGTGAGCAAGGTTGTTGTGTAGTCCAAGCCATTCGAGACTGCAGACTATCCAGTGTGGGACTTCGAGATATGCTGTGCACAGCACAGAATCCTGGAGGCTTCTGGGATGTGAGCAGGTTCTCCAGAAGGTGCATCACATTCTTCATATCCTTATGTAATTGTGAGACTTCTTGAGTTAAAGTTGTCACCTGTTATGGCAGGGTAAAATAACACGGTATTTACTTATGCACCATGCCTGAAACACACACATACCTCTTATCCTTCTAGCAGTGTCAGCTTTGATCCGTGGCACAGTTTAGATTAAAAAAATAAACCATCTGTCTATCTACCTTACTAAAGCTGTGTGTTACAATTCCTGTAGCATTTTGAAATAATTACAGAAACTCAATAAAAATGTATGATGGAAACAATGTAAGCATAATCTACCTGATTTTAAATGATTCTCTGTATATAAGGAATGGTCTTAGAGTCAGAACTGAGATGATTTCTAGTGGCAGTATGACATCAACAGCTTCTTGATCAATCATTAAGTATTTTAAAGAATAAATAATTTTTATTAACTGATTTAATACTGATGAATTAGGTAAAAATGAAACCTTGTGAAATTTTTTTAGAAATACTTGTGAAGTGTACTGCCCTTTGCATAGCAAAATAGAAGAAACTCATACTCTTAAGCTGTTGGATGGAAGTAGTAGTTATATGAAAATCTAGTGGACCACTACTTAAAATCCAGAAAAGAAGGATAAAAACTAGAAACTCTAAAAGCACGTGCTACCTTTAAACATTTATACAATATAAAATATTTTGAAACAGTTTAATTCCATATACTTAGATATATGCTTGAAAGGTATCGCATATAACAGTGAGAGAGACAGTAATCCATAGATTACTCTGACACGTGTGTAAAAGAAAGAATCAGATTTTTTATTAGACCTTTTAGCTTAAATGCTGAAAGAACTGATAGCATTCTTTTGATTACGTGAATTACATGAAGTCTTTCATCTCCTCAAAACTGTTGCTTTGGGTTGGGATCAGACTGACAAATTCTGATTTTGTGTTTTCAAGCCAACTGGTCTATGAACATTAATGGAGATATTTGTTAGGACTTTGTAAGGACACTGGGCAAGAAAAAGTCTAACTCATACATAAAAATAACCCACTCACCATTTCAAATGTATTTATCTTTTCATTTCTCAAGGAAAAGTTTTTAGAAATTAAAATCAGTCAATTATTTTTAATAAAGAGAAATTAACCTATCAGGAGGTAGAAATGAACTTTGTCTCCATGGTAGCTGATCAATTAGGTCAAAGCACTGTCATTGCCATTAAAATAGAGTTTTTCATAGTGATGCTAGGGAAAATGTTGAAAAAAGACATGACTGCACATTTAATTTCAAGCCACATGTCAAAAAGAAAACAGGCTAATTCAGAGGGCCTCTCTGACCTCAAGTAAAGACCTATTAGATGCCCTACACTGATTAATTTTCATGTAATCAGAAACAGAAATACAATTTTCATTTTTCTGACAGGATAATTTTGAAGAAATCTGCTGGAAAGACATTTCGGGCTGAATTGGACTGTGTTACTACAGGCACAATAGCTATAAAGAAATTCTCAGAAGACAGTAGGAAGCTACAACACAGCTGCTATCACTCTTTCTGAACTAAGAGTTCAAACCCAACATAATGTTTAACAGTTTTGCAATGATCATGCTACCTCTGGAGGGAAAGTCCTTAAAGACAGGATGGTCTTGAGTGGCAGATGACAGGATGTCTCTGTGTCTCTGCACTAATCTTTCTTTCTACCTTGTTACCTTTTGAGTCATGCTAGATAATAAAAAACCAGGAGATCCCCTTCTGCCAGCTGAGATTAAGGTTTGAATGCCTGGTAGCTCAAGTGAACTACAGTTCATCTGAGGGATTAAAATATGTTGCAAAAGTGATTTGTGAACAGACTGCCTGTGGGGTCAGAGCAGCCAGAGAAGGTTCTTGGTGCTGTCAGACTGTAAGTAAGCACATTGTCTGATTTCTGGGCAAATCAACTACAAAAGACTTTGTGTTTTTTTAGAAACTAGATGACGACATTGCAAAACTTCCAAAAGTGTATTGGGGAAGAAAGAGAAAAGACAGACAATCAAATTTATGGCTACCTAAATTCAGTGGCCATCAGTTCTTTCTAGGATCATCACTGGCCACTACTCCTAGTGGATAAAGCAGCTGTGTCTAATTTCCCAACTTCCATCAAATTTTCAGGGCTTTCTGCAGTTTTGCAGATAGAGAGATTTAACACTACCTTATGAGTAAGCACATTACTCATACTATGAATGATGTGTAAAAATATCTGGAACTTTAAAATGTCTTGTTTGGTTTGATCCATTTTTTATTTTCCACTTCTGATCAGTTACAGACTTTTTAAAAATTTAATCATCCTTTAACATGTTTCTTTTGCCATTCATTGGGACAGTACAGTGAAGATCAATCCCAGCATTAGAACTTGTGGCAGTCCTGAATTTCTGTTCATTACAACTTGCTCTAGTGCCCAGATACTGGTTTTGATATGTCATCTCTTACAGTGCTACATTCTCATAAGCTTGCTTTCACACAGACATAGGAAGTGACCCGATAAACCTGCCTTTGATATATACTATAATGGTTTCCAGTAGTATGACAGTCAGAGTAGTTATGCCAAACTTAATTAGAAATTCACCACCAGCATTTATTAAGATCTATTTGGACAAATTCTGCTCATCATATACACAAAGAAAATACGTAGTTTTTAGGATTTTACAAACTATTAATCTTAGAAGATTATACCTCCAGTATCTATGCCACTATTAATGCTCTTCTATCTCTATATTATTATACTTATATACATAAAAAGCATATTATTACTGTTACTACCAATGCTACACTGTTTATGCTACTATTTTTACACCATGCAGAGGTCCTTGAGCAGATGCAAATAAACAGGTCTAACACGGGGAAACAATTTTATCAGTAATATTAAAAATTTCACAGAGCTAAGGAAAGCGCAAAGGAACAGAGATTAAAAGCAAAAGGAATTTTAAGTCTACAAAACAGAAATTGAAAGCAGTACAGTGTCCTCCTGAGCAAAATGGCTAATTCCTTGCATGCTGGCAAGGCTGCATTCTTTTCAGGAGCTCACTGATTATTGTTAGGCAAAATAGCTAGTGGTACAAATGGTTCCTGCTGTGCTAAGCAGACAGCTTTAAATTTATCTCTAACATCCCAAATATACTTGAAATGCTGCCTTAGCACTTTCAAGGACTTGAAAAAGATACTGCAATGTTTCCAGATATAGAAACTGGGATTTATACAGATTTAGTCTGAAGTAGCAAGAGGTACTTCTTAGGCTGGTCAAAATCAATGTGCTGATACTTTTTAGTAGACTATGTTATTAGGAAAGAATATTTTCAAAACAAAGGTTTTAAAAAAGCAGAATTTTTTTAACATATGGAATTTAATAATAGCAGTTTCTCGTGGCCTGACCACTATAATTTTTAGTAGATGTATTTTGCATTTTCAAATTGACAGTTTCAGTAGAGAGAGTATTGTCTTTACTACCAGTATTAAACTGTTGAGCAATTTGAGTACTTTGTTCTCAAAGTTTAGTTAAGTAGGAATGGAGCAGTAAACAGTTCTATATAATGTAAGGTGATGATGGTGATTATTGCTTTGTTTAAATTATATTGATGAAACAGATTTATTCGTTTTTCCATTATATATTCCAATATTTAATTTTTTTAATGTTAAATGTTCAATTAGAATGTCTATCGCTTGTCACTGCTGATGAATAAATCTGGAATAAGACTTGTATTTTCTGATTAGAAGGTGATTCTGATTCATACATTTGTTTTTTTTTCTCTCCGTTGTTTACTCTCTTTTGAAATTCAAACTTCACCTACACATCTTCCCATCATGACTCTTTATGAACACCTAAAAAAGTGAAGAAGAATATTTGCTTCTTGAGAAAGGGAAGTTGCATTTTGCCAATGCAGAGGTGCTGCCTGGCTTGCAAAGCATATGTCAGCTTCTCTATTCCCTTGCTTGGTCTTTCATCACTTTTTCTATTCCATTTTTTCATGTAGTCAAGGAGGCTTTCAGATATAATTGTCTTTCAAGGCTCAGATTGACGAGCTGCTGATATTCTGTTTCTCACTAAGTGCATTGTTGAATGAATGAAATGAGAAGTGATTTGAGAGACACTCTTCACTGATCAGCCACCAGCAGTGCTGTGGCCATTGGTATTACAGTGACAGACGTTTCTGATTTAATGGCACTTTAGTAATAAAGCTAGTTGCAGAAGGAAAAAATATCCAGTGCAGCTAATCTGAGTCCAGATTAAATATATAGGATTTGCGCAATGATATGATGATTCTGTTTCAGTGAAATAAATCCAGAAATCTGAAAGGTTGTAGAAATAGTTTTGCTGTGTAGAAGTAGAAAATTTACTGGTTTGTCTTCTGACTCACTAGCCAGCTCTTTGGTAGTTGCAGAGTGAGCAGTTTGTCTGGGTAAATTAGGAAACCGAGATTACTGCTAATAAAAAATTAAGGGCAAACCAGAAAAATATAGGGGACTAGATTATTTGAATGTAGTCAAGTCAGCATGGCTCCCATGAAATTCAATCTAGAAAAAGGGTTCCCAAACTGCAGTTCTAACAATAATTTGTGGCTTTTCACTGAGAGTGAATCCAGGGCAGGAAGGGGGGCGGGGGCAGGGACATGATGATTAGAGGAGCACCTCTCCTACGGGTAAAGGTTAAGAGAATTGGGGTCATTCAGCCTGGAAAAGACAAGGCTTTGGGATAACCTAATTACAGTCTTCCAGTGCCTGAAGAAAGACTACAAGAAAGATGGATAGAGGCTATTTACAAGAGCGTGTAGTGACAGGACAAACTGAAAAAGGTTGAAATTAGATGTTAGGAAGAAATTCTTTATTGTGAGGGTGGTGAGGCACTGGAACAGGTTGCCCAGAGAAGTTGTGGATCCCCTAATCCTGGCAATGTTCAAGGCTGGGGCAGGTGGGGCTTTGAGCAACCTGGTCTAGTGGGAGGTGTCCCTGCCCATGACAGTGGGATTGGAAACAGATAATCTTTAAGGATCCTTCCAACACAAGCCATTCCATGATTCTATGATTGCTGGATGTGGATACTGCCTTCAGGTTGGTGTAGAAACAGTACAGTGTCAGCATAATGGTGGCAATAGGAAAACCGGGTTTGGAAATTGGTGCTTTGAGGAATTCAGAAAGTATCAGGGACAAACTCTGACTGACTAGTACTTATTGAGAGCAAATGGAGGATCATGGAAATCCCAGATGGCTGGGAGAGGAGAAGCTGGTAATATGTGCTGATGAAATAAAGCGTGAGGTGGAATGTATGATATTGGGCAAAAATATAAAGCAAGCAATTTCTATAAGTACCTAAAGGAATAGTTAAAAGAGAACAGGCAATATACATTTCTTAAGAAAAAATAATATAATTCTTTAACTGAAAAGATGTATTAATATATAAGAAGAAACTTTAGATGCAATAGATATTGTCAGAAGACTTCTCAGATGTTACTGTCAGCCTGAAATTCTTCTAGACCAACTAAGAAAATATGAAGGAGATGTAATCACTATAAGTTGAATTCTTACATGATTGGAACAGCTTATGATTAATAGTTTGCTGCCATCCATGGACATTTTAAGTTATTCTTTTTAGCATCCTATCCTGATCTGTTTTTATTTAATGTTTATTTTTAATGTCTAAATGGAATTCATGTTCACTTTTAAATATCAGTAATAAATTCAACAAAGGTAAATGTTAAACATTACAACTGAAAAGAAAATGTCAGAAACATAAGTATAATATTCTGTCTATGCAGAGTATTATAGAAAAATGTCTACTCAATTTCCCTGAATGATACTTTGCAAGCATTAATCACACTCCCAGCATATATAAACAACACTTTTTTTCTTTTATTTGGCATAGGAAGGGAGTCCTCTTCACAAGGAACTACTTAGTCTGCTTGAAATACACCACAGTTTGAAATTGTGTACTTTGTCAATGACTTCAAAGATCTGATCAAAGACAATCCAGAAGAAAATGCTAACAATGAAGAGTTTTAGAAAATGTAATGAGCCAAGAAAGACAGAGGAAATTTGGTTTGCTGAGACCTGCTGGAATGGTATGTTTCTAAAATAAGTTGCTTTTAGAAGGAGAACAGCAATCAACTTTTCATTATTATGGTCTAGGCATAAAACAAAAAAGCAGTGAACTTGAATACCAACAGAGGTTTACATTTAGATATTGGGAAAATAGATCTTTTCAGTACAGGAACATTTTGAAATGCCTATTAGAGAGTCAACTGGATAATCATCGCCATCTGTCTTGGTAGTAATATTCTTTATTCAAATCTCAAGTCAGCTTTTGATGGCCAGTTGATTTGTATACTGCATGGCTGCCTCTCAGTTAATTTCTTTGTCTCAGGTGCCTTTGCACCAAGGAAAAGTGCGAGAGACACATTGCAGTGTACAGGACTTATGCCATGTATGTGCAGTGTGTCCTTCTTAGAAAGAAATTAACTATGGCTTTAGAGCATCAGCTTATTTATTATTTTCATCTGCCAATAGCTATTAAGCTAATGTTAATAGAACAAAAAATTATCTGGAAAGACTACTCTACAGTCATCAAGTACAAAGTACAAGAGCAGAGAGAGAGACAAAACAACAACAGGGTAGGAGTCCTTTGGGAACGTGAATGTCAATGCTAAGAGAAAAATATATTTTTAAATTTTTAGCAGGCAAAGTGTGTTTACTCAGCGTATACGGTTTAGAAGGCTTTGTCTTCTTAACATAGATGATACTAGGTTTTATATCTTGGCTTTGATGTGAAACTTATGTGACTAAAACCCAAAATGGATAGATTAGTTGTAATAGTTTTCATCATACATAAATGTCATTAGTTCATTTTTTGACACATTTTCTTGATTGAAAGATGTTTTCTAAAGCAATTACTGGGATAGCCTTGCTGAAAAGTTATTTCTTTCATATGAAAATATAGTTATGAACTTGTTAAAAAGAACATGTATTAAATTACTCTTAAATCAAGTGAGTTCATTATATGAGCTCTCAAGCTGCAAATTGAACTTTAAGTATATCCCCTATGTAAAACTGAAGGCCTGATTAACTTTACCAAATTTTCTTCATTGGCACTGAATATCATTTACACGCATTTTTAATATTAAGGAATGCTTGTTTTCCTGTACTGAGAGGAGAATGAGATTGATTTTTGGCAGCTGCTTGTGACATACATTTTAAAATAATATATTTATAAAGTATCTTTAGTTAATTTGGAAAATAAACATGTTTATTTAGGATTGTTCCTTTTGTTAGATGAGAGTGAAATATTCCTGTGGATGCATTTTCTCTGTTCTGAATAAGTGCCAGATGCTTAGAGTATTTTAAGCACTTGTATTTCAAAAACCTAAAATTAAAAATAGCTGAATTTCCACTAAGTGCTCCAATGTGGAGCTAAATAGAAGGCAATTATCTAGTATAAAACCTGACCCTATTCATATTTCCTCATGTTTGTTTGTTTTTCACTTGAATGGGGGAAGTGTGAGTACTGTGTTGATTATATTGTTTTTGTGCTGTAATTGTGGAATCTACTGATGTAGTAAAGTATGAAATCAGCCACCAAATTCTGAAGCTGAAGAAGTCTGCACTGAAGCTGGGTCGCATGTGGGAAAAACAGAGGACGTAACAAAGCAATCTGAGTTTGTCTGCACACACTGCTTGAGATGTCCTTTATATCCAAGCATGAAATCGTGTACCAATGTTTTTGAATGGAGATTGTGTACATGTAATTAGGGGAGGAAAAGTATGACTAAATTTTGAGTATTTTCTTATTATTAACCAGTCTATGTTTTAAATAATTCAGATTTGAGTTTTGCAAATTGAATCAAAGTAAAAGTACTTCCATGCTTTTTTCATACAGTTGCATTCAAATGACAGAGAGCTAAAACCCTAGTATGATACTGGCAATGGTACAGTGATAGGCAGGTGCTTTAATCTAGATTTTCTGGCCATCAGTATACCTCAGAAAATTTGCTTTGTGGTTTCCTATTTTTACTTTGTGGGCTCCTTAGTAGTTATCTGTGATTGTATCAAGTAAATGGTGCCTCTGAAAAAGTGCTGAATGTTTAGATACACTCATTTCATCAGCCTTTGCAGACAAAAACATTGGAAAGACCAAGGTCAAGTGTACAGATCTTTGGAAAGGAAGGATACACACTTGTAAGGCAGAAGACTATTCCTGAATTCTTTTTCTGCCTAGTCTGGAGCAGGTCTTTGAAACAAGATTTCCCCAGCTCAAAAAATATACAATGCTTCTAGGTATTCGGTAACCTAATCTTGAAACTATTGTTTAAATAATTGTGTTTTTTACTGGAACAAGAAGCTGAAACTTAACTCTCACCTGCCACATATTGAATGTACTGAATTGTAATGAAGGTCATGCCTATTTTATTCAGTGATTATTTACACTAAGTGGAAGGGGCAAATAAGGTAGGAGATAAAGTAGTCCTATACCACTCCACCTTGCAATACTGAACTGGAGGGAAATTCCTGTGTCAGCTNATACAACAGGAATCTGGGGTGTGTTGAAATTTGTCTCACATTGTCTGTGCTGATTTTGGAGACAACTTACAGAAGTCTGTGCATCCATTACTGCTAAAGTTAATATGTAACAAACCTGAGAAGTGAAATCAAGGCACTGACCTCTGTTACTCCCTTTCTTCGGTAAATGAACTTTCCTTTGGATTATGTAGTGAATGTCATACATCTAAAATACTGCCAAGAGCTCAGCTGGATTTCTAAACTAGGTATAGCTAATTTTGTAGATTTTTCTCTGGGGTAACTTTTTTCTTTTCTTTTCTTTGCTTTGTTTTGCTAACAACAGAGTGTATTGAGTGTCTGAATGAAAAGATACATGTCTTTGTTCCCCCAATGAACAGCTGAAATGTTTTTCAGCTAACTAGTGAACTGTTGTAATACAATTGCCTTTCATGAAAGCAGTTATTTTTTGCATTTGTTGATTGACTTCTTACCTCCACTGGAAAATGTATTAATGACAGCGTTTGCTGCTTTTGGCTACTTGTGACCTGTTTTCTCATATTTTCTTTTCCAGGAGGAGACTGCATGTCTTTAATACAAGAGAACATTGTTTCTAACTCTGCGAGTATTTTAGTTACTGCTAGTAGTTTGCTGCAGCATCAGTCATAATTTTCCATTACTATTCATCATCAAATGATGGAATGATGAAA